>JAGFNQ010006291.1:380922-428269 GCA_024364735.1 Boesenbergia rotunda
ATAAATTTTTCGAGGTGAAAGTCGGTGGAGTTTCCGCTCAGCGTATTTGTGTTGTCTCTCTCTAATGCATTTGGTCGCAACCTCCTTATATAGGAATTCAGACACTTGGGAACATTAAATGGTCACCTTTACTCGCCAGACTTGAAACGCCAGCCATCAACCATCAATGGTTGGCTGTTTCACTCGAGTGATTAAGGATTCACCATTAATCCTCCGACCATTCCATGTCAACACATTAATGCATTAGTTACACATATGAGTAAGCACAGTAAAGATTGATCAATGTGGCAAAATATTGACTGCTTTGCTTTTAGTATTTTTTGCCTCGATCGACACGTACAGGTAGCACTTGTACGATAGCTATCTAGAATTTGGATTCTGGATTTGCAACCTCTCTTGCAAGTCCATGCACATTCATAATATACACAATTTTAATTATAAACTAATCTTAATACCATTTAATTTTCAATATAAACTTAAATTCTCATACGTAATAGAGTCTGTTCGTCATTTTTTTCGTTAATAGTTGTCCAACAAACAAGTAGGCTGGGACTCGCTGCCGGTACAGCGGAGAGGGAAGTACGACATTGTTCCGGCACTTGTGTCATCCTTAATCACATGGAACTTAACAGCCAAAGCGGTTTGGTGGAATGGAAGAACCGGTTCAATTGCTTCAGATTCATAGCCCGAAGCTAATTCAGGCCGAATACCAGGAGGTTTCACCGCCGAAACACTGCAGTCCACGGGAGGTTAGGTCCGATAACATGGAGCTGACGCAACATAACCCATGTACAGTCCAGAGCAACCTAGGCCGGTGGTAGCTCCGCCCATTTGTCAGCTCTCTAAGCCTATGATGTGATTGAATCAATAATTGTGTGATCGGTCAATAACTGACAACTCCTTCAAATATAAGACAAAATATACAAGGCCCACATATTTGAATACTTAGGTCTTATATAACCAAAGCGCACTAGGTTAAATAGTCTATCATATAACTATAAGCCAAAGTACAAGTGTTCGATTATTGCCGACAAGGGACTATGCAACGTGGGATGATAGTTTGGTCAAATTGCTTTAAGAGATTATAGTGTTTGGTCGAGGTAAGATTTATTTAAAGTTGACGTGGTCTCTCAGGAACTACGTTGAATTTGTACATGTCTAGATTAAGGGGCACGAACTCTTGGTTTCAAGAGTGAAGGGAATCTGAACTGTTGGCTCCAGTGGCACTCTGATTTTCCCTTTATCTTGTAGACTTTTTGCCCTTCTTTGAATTTTATCCGATTTGTTCTTTTCTCTATTTTTCAAGGGTAAGTATATGACTTCTCCTTCGTAGAGTCGTAATCATCGAATTGAATATATATAGATAGTCTGGTACAACTAGAGGGGAGAGAGAAGGTAAAAAGATAATGCATGGTTAATAGTGTGAGTATACTCTTGTGTTAAGTTAATCATGTCAAGTATATTATAACAAGTGCAACCCAATATTAATATGCCTATGTAACATGTTTAGACATCTTATATTTCCTGACCATTCGGTGTGTCATCTTTGTCTTACAGGAGACAATGGAGCAAGTTCTTTTATAATCCTTAATTACTAATGGAGATATAAAGAAAAAAATAAGAAAAGAGTAAAATATTAAGAACTTGAGTTGAAGCTTTCAACTTTGATCTAAACCCATGGAAATTGTTGAGTACTTAAAACATTAGAGAATTGATGAAATGAAAAATATTTTCATATTGTTGGGTTATATATATGATATGCACTCAAAGGTTCTAATATGACGGTCTCCAATTGACTAGACAAGACTTCTAATCGATTAGAGGACCAAATATAGTCATTAAATGTTGATTAATGACTCTAAATTAGTCAACTGAATTTCACCTTTGATCGGCTACTCAAACCTCAATATTAGACTCATATAATCAACTATTGCTTGCATAGAAATATTCTATTATTTAAAACTCTCCTGTTTACTCAATTAAAAATCAACTCCAATTAACTAACAACCTAAATGGTCCCTCCTTCACTTGGCTAACAATCCATGTGACTATGTGAGCCTACACCAAGGTCTAGGATCGATCTAGTCAACAAATTAAAACTTTAGACATATAGTTCCTCAATCAAAGCCTTTACAATCAAGCCTTAGATAGTCTATCCCTATCTAGCCAACATATATACGTAATTACAACATGCCTAAATAGGGTCATACCGTCTTATAGATGAGATAAACAACCGCCTCACGGCTCAACCTTCCGACTTCCACGTGCATGACATAATCACGAGGTACGATCTATTTAATGTATTTGTTATTTACAAACTGAACTTTATAATTATTTGTCGCAACAAAAGTCATTTTATTATTTGCTTTAGGCCCTAATGAACACAGGTACGACTCTGTCCCTAAAAGCAAAAGCTCCAACATTACATTTATTCCCTTAATCTCTCATAGTTTTTATGCCTCTAAATTTCAACCTCATCGATATAGACTGTCAAGCCATTGAACACCAAATGCCCCAAGCCCGCTTTGTATCATTTGTTTAATGCAAGCTCCTCCCATCAATTCCACCTCCTTCTAGGTCTTTGAGTTATTGAAAGCGCTAAGTTCTTCGAGTTTATTTCATATTATTCAATCCTCCATGTCTGCAGGTCTACCCCTCTATCCTTCACGCCCTAGAATCTTTTAAACTCCTCCAAAGTTCTATTATTCATTCTAGGCCTCCAAAACACTGAACAAAATTCAACTCGATTTCATGAGTCAATAACTTCTATGAGCTCCATGTGCACTCTTTTAAGTCCTTGTACACTTAATGCGCATACAAAGTTTAACTTAAATCATGTTGTCAATACATCAAAATAACATTGTTGAATCCAACTACAAAGAAGCATTGCCCCCCAACAACAATTGCCTCGTACATCCTACATTGCCCCTTTCCAAATCTAGGAGGTTTCGACTCATTTTCATTCTTACTTTTCTCCATATCCTACGACAAGTCTAAGTCTCGAAGCCATAATTAACTCGAAGATCCTTCATCATCTATGCTCTAATTTTTCTTGAACGTTTGGACTTCTCTTTTTCTTTCTTGTTATCCATATTGAAGCTTAACCATTTGCCATTGTCGGAGCAATCGACATCCAGTCAAGATTAACCAAGTTGATCGAGCTCAAGTTGAGATTTCGATATTTAATCAATATGTTAGTTAGTCAAGTGAGATGTTGAGTAGGCCAACGTTGACTAGATACTTAACAATTCATCAATATGTTAAGTTGGTTGAGCAAACAATCAAATAGATCAAGATTGATCAGAAACTTGATAAAATATGAAAAGTCTAAGTGGGTTACAATCAATCGGACACTTGATGGTCGGAAGTCCAATATGAAGATGGCAAGAGATGAAAAGTTCAAGTGGATCATGGTTGACTTGATACTTGGTTATCAAAAGTCCAACAGATAATTGACAAGAGAAAAGTCCAAGTGGAGCACGGTTGATCAGACACTTGGCGGTCGAAATCCTACAGGAAGTTGACATGAGGTGTGAAGACCCGGCAAATTAAGGTTGACTGGATTTTAGGTAAGGAGGAAGTCCCGGCAGGTCAAAGTTGACCGGATGCTAAGCAAAGAAAAGTCTCGGTAGGTTAAGGTCGATCAAATATTGTGCAAAGGAAGTTCTAGTAGATTGAAGCAACTGGATATCGAATAAGGCTAGAATTCAACTTTGATAAGGCTAAAATAGAAGTATTAGTCGATCGATAGAGTATTAACTAATGGACATAAAACACCAAAGATAGGGTTGCTACACTAAACCCTAAACTGTGCTACATTAATTGTGCTGCAATATCACTATAGTGACTGTGCCTTAGTACTGCTATAATATTTAGCTACAGTACTCATGAACAATAATTTCCTACGATACTAGTCGATTGATATGTTCGATTAGTTGACTAATTGCTTTAGAAATCGAACAAAAGAAAATCGATTTGATCGTTCAACTCGACTGATGACATCAATCAACTAATGGTTCATAACAATCGATTGATGTTCAAATAATTTACAAAATCAGATAGATATTAGAAGATTCAGAGGTCATTCAGTGGTAGAAACAATATCGAAAATCATATCAATCGACTAATGAATAAAATCAGTCGACAAATAAACAAAAATTAGCCCCGACCTAAAGGCTTTAAAAGAGGGATTCGAGGAGATTTTCGGAGTTAGTTCTTGGAGGTTTAAGGACGAAGTGCAAGTTGCAAGAGGCTTCTCCGCCTATAGAAAATATCCGAGAAGGAGAAGATTTAGTGATAGTAGACTGCTAGGACTAGGTCTTGATTTGTCACTTTAAGAGCCGAATACCATGTAAAACTAAGTTGTTATACATATGGCGCCAAGTTTGATTCAAGTATTCCGCTACGCATTCAAACAAGAAACCCATAATCGAGACGAAGTGATCATAATTATTCACCCCCTCTAACTTACAAGGTCCTAACAACCATTTGATGGTTGAAGAGTTTCATTTTATCCTCAACAAAGGGAAAAAAAATAGATCTTTCTTGCCTTGGATCTTTCTCTTTCTCGGGTGTCAATTAATAACAAGATGATCTCTCATCTTCACTTCTTGACTGCGCTTATCCAAATTATTTGATTAAACTCATGTCGTAACGTTTGACATGTGGTTGAACAAGAACAAGTGTTTCGTCGATGACGAATGACAGCTTGTGCAACTTGACCAAGGTGATTGCAATTTGATTGAGGTGCCTCATCATGCTAATGAGCTCGACCAAGGTGAGAAGCACTTCTCGAAACTCGACCAAGATAGATGTTTCAATCCTACTATTCCGGAAACGAACGACGGGGATGGCGAGTCATCAAAGCACAGCCCACATGACGGTGACGAGGAGAAGATGTTCACGCCCTACGAGATTAACACTAACATTAAAGGAAAGGCATCGGGAGGTTTTCCAATGGAGCTCTCTCCGACGCTCAAGTCAAAAATCTTATCTTTTTTTTTCGGAGGACAACGAAGAATTGAATTCTTATGGTCTTGGAGAACTTACCCCTTACCTGGATGTGAGGCATCTTTTATACCTGAGGTCTTTATAACACGCGTCCCCGCGTTCTCCTCTATGTTCCTTAATCATCGGTTACTTGATAGATATCCTATCTTTTTTATAACGGTTGCTGCGATCATTAAGGCCTTAATTACCGTGCGTTGCGGACAATAATGATCCGATGACTTTCCTATTCTGGAAGGAGGAACAGATACTTGAAATCGGGCTTTCTGACTCCTATGTTGATCTTTGGGCTCCACTCTCCCGGTCAGTCTCGGAGTCTCATCTCCTGAGCTGACCTCGGGGCATTCATCCATTTTCCAGAAATAGTCTCGGGAGCTCGATTCCCGGTTTGACTTCGGGGGCTTTCTTCTATTCTCCTGAGGTAGTCTCAGGAGCCCGATTGCCAATCTGACCTCGAGGCTCTGGTTCGACAGGCTTTGCCATGTAGCTTCCCCGTGCCACGTGTCCACCCTCAGATACTCATCCCTATCACAAGTCCCCCTTCAAGTCTAATCGAAGGAAGTGTGACTGACTGATTAGGCTGGTGGTACAATGAAGGGAAGCTAAGTATCTGTGGGGTTAATATTACCATTACTTTTCTTTTAACGACTTGTTGGATCCTAAGAATCGAAACATTTGTCCCTGGGCCCGAGGCGATCCTTTGAATTAATCCAATGAATTAATCCAAGAGTCCTGTCGAGTTCCGAGACCCAGTAATGATAAAAAATTATTTTTTATTATTTGTAGTTATCCCTGCCCACGTGTCGCGCCTCTATCCTCGCACGAGAGCGGCTCCTTCCCTATAAAAGGGGAAGGCGAAAATAGCCTTCCGTCTTCTTGCACCACCAATTCTCAGAGCTTGCGCATCTTGTTTCTTCCTACTAGAATCTTCTTTCGCTAGGGCTTCTTCTTCACGTGTAAGTCCCTGATGTTCTATCTTCTTCTCCTTCTTTCATCCGAAGTCATGGGCAAGGAGGAAAAGGGGAAGAGAGGCCAAGGTAGGAAGGGAAAACCAGAAGATGAAAGGGTTTATCACCCGGAGTGGTACGAGACCACTTCGTCTAAGATTAAGTCCGCCACCCTGAGAGCTGCCTACGAGGCCTACGGTATACCGGTGGAGTTGGAGGTTAGGGTCCCCGCATTGACCAATCCCCTGTAGAACCCCCTTAGGGTTTAACACTTTCTTCTTAGGGCAGGTGGAGTTTGGCCTACGTTTTCCAATCCCTCCCTTCTTCATGGTCATCTCCAAATATTTTGATGTGTCTTTGCATCAGATGACCTCAAATGTCTTTGCCAAGATAGGCGGGGCACTCATCCATTTCAAATTATTCAATATACCCTTGATCCCCTGTTCCTTCCACTATCTTTCCTTCCAAACTTAGCGTCTAGGGAAGCCTTCAGCTTCACCGCCCGTCCGAGCCACAAGTTCATCAGTAGCATCCCTTCCTCCCATAAGGGATGGAAGGAGTGTTTTTTCTTTATCCAACTTACTGAGCACCCGTTCTGCCCGACACGATGGCGCGAAGACTTACCTTCTCCTCCAGACCTGGGTGATTTCCAGCGAGATCCTTGGTACCAGCAGGTCAGAAGCATTTTGGCCGGAATGGAGTTCCATGGACCTAACCTGGTTTTATGCGAGGAGCTTCTGTACCAGGCTGGGATCAGCCCCAAAGTCACCCATCTTAGCCCCAACCTCTGTATGTACACTGTTTCATTGATCACTTATCTATGCTAACTGACATTTTATTGTTTGTGTTGCAGAGAACACTATGCTCTCCTGGGCCATGAGAAAGCTTCTCAAGTGGGAGCTTGCAGATGAACAGGCTTCGACACCGACTTCAACTTCCCTCCCTTCCGTGGCTGAGCCTTCCGAAGGCTCCGAGCAGACTCAAGGTGAGGGGATGACCACTAGAATGCCACCTGACGTTCTGGAACCCCCCTATCTCCTGTTCCTGCTAAGGCGGGAGGCGGCGACGAAGAGCCACCAAGCTAGGCTTTGGTTTTGGCGATAGAGCCAACTACTAAAGCAGAAACACCACCTATAAGACGGTCACACCTCATCCTACCTGCTGAGGAGGGAGAGGAGGAGGGGAGCGAGCCACAAGCCCCCTGTCAGAAGCCTATGACCCCTTCAGCTCATCTCAGGAAAAAGACTCGCTCGGCCAGGTCTGCTCAGGAGGAGGAGGATCTTGTTCCTCTCTCCAAGCACTACCGGAGGGTAGCACCAACGACTACGGAGCCAAAAGGTGAGGCCGAGGTCCGCCTGAGTGTCCCCGAGGCCTCCAGCAACCCCAAGGGCAAGAGGGCGAGGCCAGGCAAGCCCGCGCTCACCAGTGCCTACCTGCGCTGCAAGGTAGAAGCAGACAAGAAGGTAGCAACTAGAGGCTTCTAACCAGTCCAGCTCAAGGAGCTGCCACAGGGGAATCTCCGACCGACGAGGTGTCCTCCAGCACTGATGATGGTGCGCCCGACCCCTCAAGTGTACTTGTTTCCCCGCCGCGCCTCCTACCGCTCCTTCCTCGTGGCTTCAGGGCTACTTCCGGAATACCATCCCCCCGGAGGCGGGAAGCCATATGGGAGCACACTGAAGAGCACATCACATCCCTCAGAGGGATGCCTTCAGCTGGGGTGATCACTAGTTTGTATGAGTCGCTATTAAAGGTAAGCTTCTCAGTATATTTATTTTGTTTCATTTTTCCTTTTGATCGTTTTTTTCTTGTGTCAGGGCACTTTCGAGTGCCTCCTCTTGGGCCGACGGATGTCTCCTAAGCAAGAGATAGAATCCTTGCGCCAACAGGTGGCGGAAATGGAGGCGGAGGTCATCCGAGCTCAGGAGGGGGGTCGGATGCAACTGGAGGTTAGTAGGGGTCTGTGTGCCAAGGTAGACCACTGCTTGGACACCTTGCAAGCCTTGGAAGCATCCCTACTCAGCACTCACCACTGGGAGCGATTGCTGTCAGAGAGGGCGACAGCCCTCTTCGAGGAAATGAGTCGCCTGACTCAGGAACAGGGGCGACTCCAAGCCCTGTAGAAGAAGCTATCAGGAGATGTCCACCTCCTGGAGTCATCCGCCGAGGCCCTGAATGGCCAGATTCTGGAGTAGGCGCATCAACTAGCAGAGAAAGAGACCGTAATTGAAGCCATTGCTGCTCACGTATCCGACCTTCAGAAGGACCTCAGACAAATCAGCTCGACACTCTTGACCACCTTAGAGCGGCTTAAGGAAGCACTAACAGTCCAAGATCAGAAGTCCTCTAAGGTGGTCAAACTGAAGACTGCTCGGGATGAATCTTTAGAAGAACTGAATAAATACAAAGCTGATGAAGAGTCCCGGCAGGCAGATGCCAAGGTCACATTCAAGGCTAGGTTCCTCCAATATGAGGAATTCAGCAATATTTTAACTGGACAAGTCTTGAAGGGACTAGAACAGGACTTCAATCCAACATCTCCAGAGAACCAAAGTGCTAAAGCCAGAGGTGGACCTGAGTTTTTTGAGCGTCGGCCAGGTTTGGGATGAGCTTCAGCGAAGGACAAAGAGTTGTAGGGCTCTACCCAAATCTGAGCTGTCCTTTATCTTTTGTATTTTGTGTTTTATTTTTTGGCCTTTGAATGTACTTCAAATGTATTATGAAGGAAACCTTTTTATTTCTGTGTCACCTTCTGTTTATCTTCTGTACTTGATTGAATGTATTCCAAATGTAACATTCACCTCTAAATGAAATACTTTTGTCTTCTGTTTCATGAATTGTCTGTATGTTCCGTGTCGCTCTTCGCCCCTTCTCCCATATAGACCCCTTTACACACACGAGGTCTAATGTTGAGGAGGAGATAAGAACTTGGTGGGATGTTTTTACCTATGCTGGTCAGGACAGAACTCAGGTTCTTCACCACCTCGGCCAGGCCAATATCTGCACCTTAAGATGGTATAGGTCCAGGTTGTTCCTGGCAATGCTTCCTAAGTATCATGCCCTAGTCTATTATCTCGAGCATCCTCGGCGCCTCGAGGTGGTAGGCACTTAGGCTACTCTTGGTCGGGAATCCTCGGCACCTCGATCAGGTTTACACATCTCAGGCATCCTCGACACCAAGAGATGGTAAGATCTTCAGCTCCACCTGGTCGGGCATCCTCAGCACCATGGCCATGCCTACTCATCTCGGGCTTCCTCGGCACTGCAAGAAGGTAGGATCTTTAGCCCCTCCTGGTCAGGCATCCTTAGCACCTCGATTAGGTCTACACATCTCAGACATCCTCGATACCACAAGATGGTCAAATCTTCAGGTTCACCTGGTTGGGCATCCTCAGTACCACGGCCATGCCTACTCATCTCGGGCATCCTCGGCACCGCGAGAAGGTAGGATCTTCAGCTTCTCCTGGTCGGGCATCCTCAGCACCACGGCCAGACCTACTCGTCTCGGGCATCCTTGACACCACGAGATGGTAGGGTCTTCAGCTCCTCCTGACCGGGCATCCTCAGTACCACGACCAAACTTACTCATCTCGGGCATCCTCGGCGCCACGAGATGGTAGGGTCTTCAGCTCCTCCTGGCCAGGCATCCTCAGTACCACAACCAGGCCTACTCATCTTGGGCATCATCGGCACCACGAGAGGGTAGGGTCTTCAGCTCCTCCTGGTCGGGAATCCTCAGCACCACGACCAGACCTACTCATCTTGGGCATCCTCAGCACCACAAGATGGTAGGGGCTTCAGCTCCTTCTGGTCGGGCATCCTCAGCACCACGGTCAAACCTACTCATCTCGGAAATCCTTGGCACACGAGATGGTAGGGGCTTAGGCTACTCTTGATCGGGTATCCTCAGCACTACGACCAGGTCTACACATCTCGGGAATCCTCAGCACCACGAGATGATAAGATCTTCGCTTGCTCCTGGCCGGGTATCCTCGGCACCACGGTTAGGTCTACTCGTCTCGGGCATCCTCGGCACCATGAGACGGTATAGTTTTAGGCTCTTGCATCACATTTTGATGAGACATTTTCTTTTTTTCTTTCATTACTCATACTGCAAAGAACTACAAATATGTACACAAATACATGCATTGCTCACATGGCTCGCTGAGTACGATACGGAGGTGATTTGCATGCCATTGCCTCTCCAACCTTTTGCCTTCGGTGTCTTGTAGATAATAGCTACCTCCGGTGAGCTTTTTGACAACGATGTAGGGTCTGCTCCATTGAGGCTCAAGTTTTTCAAGGTCACCGACCGACTTGATAAGGTGTTCAAGAACATCTGGCACTTCACACCATCTGTGTATTGGTGTAAGAGAGCCGCGTTCTCAAATTTGCAGATGTGGTCCTCTGGATCAGTCTTCCAATAGTAGTCAGCAATTCCTGGACCGCGAAATTGCTTGGGCATGGAATCCGCTATGATGTCCGGAAAAAAGGGGTAGATGAAGACTTCATGAGGGCTTTGGAGGCCTCGATCTTCCCCGATCCCTCCTCCTACCGTAAAGCACTGGAGGAGACGGAATGTGCCCTCTCCATGTCTCCCAAGGAATCTCATGGGGGCGCTGGAGCTGTCATTGTCGGTCCCGTCGGTGGCGAGACGGATCTTCGATTTCGGTGATGCGAGACTGACATTCTTGGGATTTTGCCCTGCACCGAAGCAGCTCGTCGCTAGGCGGCTTGCTCGATCTGATGTTGTTCCAGTGCTCCTCTAACAACGTTGGCGACTAAACGATCCAACTCCTCCCGCGTCAGAATGATGGGTTGTCTCTTTGGATCTATCATCAATGTGTTCCTTCTGGTGCTTTGATGTTTCCCACATACTACGCCAAACTTGTTCTGGAAATGAACGACGTGGATGGCGAGTCACCAAAGCGTAGTCCACGACGACGGTTATGGGGAGAAGATGTTCACGCCCTGCGAGATTAACACAAGCGTTAAAGGGAACACACCGGGAGGTTTTCCTGTGGAGCCCTCTCCGACACTCAAGTTAGAAATCTTATCTTTTTTTTCGGAGGACAACGAGGAATCTAATTGCTATGGTCTTGGAGAACTTACCCCTTACCTGGATGTCGAAGCATCTTATATACCTGAGGTCTTTATCATACGTGTCCCCACGTTCTCTTTCACGTTCCTTAATCATTGGTTACTTGATAGATATCCTATCTTTTGGTAATGGCCGCTACGATCATTAAGGACTTAATTACGTGCGTTGCGGATAATGATGATCCGATGACTTTCCTATTCTGGAAGGAGGAATGGATACTTGAAGTCGGACTTTCTGACTCCTATGTTGATCTTTGGGCTCCACTCTCCTGAGTTAGTCTCGGAGTCTTATTTCCTGAGCTAACATCGGGGTCTTCATCCATTTTCTCGAGATAGTCTCGGGAGCCCGATTCTCGATCTGACCTCGGGGGCTTTCTTCCTTTCTCCCAAGGTAGTCTCAAGAGCCCGATTGCTGATCTGATCTCGAGACTCTGGTTCGACAGACCCTACCATATAGCTTTTTCATACTACGTGTCCATCCTAAAATGCTCATCCTTATCACCTACCAAAGGTGAGCATGCCCAAGTCGGGCATGATTAGCTCGCTTGAAGTTTAAATGTCCATGGCAATTAAAAATTAATGATAATCGATGGGATCCGGATTGTGTCCCAAGCATATGCTCTGGGTGTCTGGTTTTACCAATGTCCACCGAGCACCAGGATTGAAGTCCCACCGAACATCAGGATTAACTCCCACTTAGCATCAAAATTAAGTTCCACTGAGCAGTAGAATCAGCTCCCACAAGCCTTTAGACTTTGAAGCTTCTAAGTGGATAGTGTTGGAAAAATGAATAGAAATAAAGAGGTGGATGGAAAGAATTCCATTATGTATGGAAATTTTAGTCCCATATTAGAAGTTTCAAAATTAGTCGATTGATTTATATTATTATATATGCATATATAATATAAATATAAATTTTCTTTCACGCGATTTTCTGTTTAGTCGTTCGCTGAGATTTTCTTATTCTGGCAAATGGATACAATTCTCTAGGTTCTCTCTTGTTTTTTTCCTCCTCTTATCGGTGAACTAGTGCTACTATCAAATTTTGTTTTTCCCGGATTCGATTTCATGCAATGTTGCGCATTCTTCCAAACTCAGGTATGTAGAGCATCAGCCATTTTTCAGCTTGTTTTTTAAGAAGGCGACCAAGTTGAAAGAATCAAACTGCAAAGAGAAAAAGAACAAAAACGTGCCGCTCGCAAAATCTGCAGTTGCAGGGAACTTGGAATAAGCGAGAGATTTGCCACTGAAGCATGCACACAGACGAGCCTAGCTACAACAAGTAAGTGTCAACGTAATGACACACCAGATCCATATCCATACCTGGCCTGGCATGACTAAATGAAGCCGGCCGTCACCGGCACAATATTCAAAAAATAAAAATAAAAACAGCAACGAAGAATTGCACGAGTAGAATTCGTTTTGAACATCCACGATTAATCAATCTATCCCCATCAGGATCAGCTCAGGCTTAGCTTTTGATCAGAACGAGTCAAACCATACGGCAGCCCCAGCTGGTGTACCGAATAACGAATAGACACGCTAAGACCTGCCGGAAAGGCAGTTTGGACCAGTCCACTCCGGTTATCGAAATCGACGTGCGCGCGTCCGTCCTCCTATTTAAGTGCACTGCTCTCTGCTCCCTCCCTTTCTCAATTCGAAGAGGCAGCAAACGGCGACGTACGGCCACAGGCAGAACGAGATGTGCAACGCCACTCCACCCTCCTCTGCTCCCCCTTTCCCTTCGCTTACCAAATCTCATGATCATTTGAACAACACTCCTGATGGCCTCCATCGCCATCCGAGCGTTTCTGAGGTATATATATATAAATATGTTCTACGTGCACGCATTTTGATGTGGTTGATTAATTCTGCTTTAAATCGTCGTTTAAATTGATTAGTTTATATATGTGTGTGTGATTAGTTAGCGGAGGAGATGCACGCGATCGGGAAGATATCGGTGCCTGCCGCCGTGACCGGGCTCATGCTTTACTCGCGCGCTATGATCTCGATGCTCTTCCTCGGGTACCTCGGCGAGCTGGAGCTGGCCGCTGGTTCGTTGGCGATCGGGTTCGCCAACATCACCGGCTACTCGGTGCTGTCCGGGCTGGCGATGGGCATGGACCCCATCTGCGCGCAGGCCTTCGGCGCCAACCACCTCAAACTCCTCGGCCTCACCCTGCAGCGCGCCACTCTGCTGCTCCTTTCCGCCTCCCTTCCCATCTCCCTCCTGTGGCTCAACGCCCGCGCCATCTTGCTTCGCTGCGGCCAGGACGAGCAAATCTCCTCCGCCGCCCACGTCTTCATCACCGCCGCCACGCCCGACCTCCTCTTCCTCTCCTTTCTTCATCCGCTCCGCGTCTTCCTCCGTGCGCAGAACATCACCCTGCCCGTCACCTACTGCTCCTTCTTCTGCGTTACTCTACACGGCCCGCTGACTTACCTTCTGGTGGTGCGCCTCCGCCTCGGCATCGCCGGCGTGGCTGCTGCCATGATCTGGACCGACCTCAACCTCCTCGTCTGTCTGTTACTCTTCGTGTTCTGCTCCGGCGCTTGCCGAGACACCTGGCCCGGCGGCCCCTCCGTCGACTGCCTCCGTGGATGGCCGGCGCTGCTCCGACTCGCTGCGCCGTCGTGCGTGTCGGTCTGCCTCGAGTGGTGGTGGTATGAGCTCATGATCCTCCTCAGCGGCCTCTTCGCGCACCCCCGCGCCGCCGTCGCCTCGATGGGCATCCTCATCCAGACCACCTCCCTTGTGTACGTCTTCCCCTCCGCGCTCAGCTTCGGCGTCTCCACCCGCATCGGCAACGTGCTCGGTGCGAACCGCCCCGCCAAGGCCCGCGCTGCGGCAGTGGTGGGGCTCGCCTGCGCTGTCGCACTCGGCCTCGCGGCTACCGCTTTCACGGCGTCGATGCGGCACCAGTGGGGGCGGCTATTCACCCTAGACGAGGAAACACTGAAACTCACGGCCCTCACGTTGCCCATCGCTGGACTCTGCGAGCTCGGGAACTGTCCGCAAACGGTGGGCTGCGGCGTGCTTCGGGGGAGCGCGCGACCTGCCACCGGCGCCAATATCAACCTAGGCTCCTTCTACCTGGTGGGGATGCCCGTCGCGGTGCTCCTTGGCTTCATCGGAAACATGGGTTTGCCGGGCCTGTGGGTGGGGCTCCTCGCGGCGCAGGCCTCGTGCGCAGCTCTCATGGCCTTGACCCTCTCTAGAACGGATTGGGTGGCGGAGCAGAGCGAGCCAGAGAATTAACCAATTACTCTACTTCTCCTTCAACCATTCCAATCACTGTTCCTGCTTCTAATCACATACTTGATAACACAACCGCTCTGCCTCCTAATTCCATAGAAGCAGAGAAGAAACCCACAACTCTACAAGACGTCTTATACATGATTCATGATGATCTGAAGACGGCAACTAGTGATTCAGAAACAGCTCCTCTCGTCCTCTCTATCGATTGAACTGATCTAGTTCATTAAATATTTTTTTCTCCCTTGGTTTTATAGTCAGGATTTTGCTAGTGAATAATCCCACTGAATCCTCTGTTTTTCTAAAAATATCTTCTTGTTCCCCTTTGATTAACGAACTGAAAATGCAACCAAAAGTAATGAGAGGAAGAACAGAGACAGCGACCCCACAAAGTTGCAACTTTTCACGTTGAATGCTCACTTCCCGTGCTGTTCACAAACTGGAAAGTAGTGCTGCAATCACTTTCGGCATTTGTACTTGGCCATGTCTTTAACAAGCTACATACATCATCCTGTCTACAGATGCTTCTCCGCCTTAAAAACTTAGCTGCAATTTCAACAAAATGTGCTTGTGTGTCGATGCTTCACTCGGTGTCTAACATACCTGGGCTCGAACTCTCTCGCCACTTTTGCTTTCTAACATTGAACATTCTGTGGCCCTGGTTTCCTTCAACGAGAAATATCTTTGGTGAGAGTTGTCTATTACGTTTACCACAATCAAATTAGTTGTTCAATTGCGCACAAAACTCTAACTAGAAATCCTACTTTCCTTTTCTTTTCGCTGTATGGTTGTCTATAGTTTTTGTGTTGTGCTGCTGTAGGTATTAGAGAACTTTTAGCATACATGAAAGAGACATTATTTCGCTGCTTGTCTAATGTACTGCACGCGTTGAATCTAATGATTCAAGAAATTTGACGAGGGACAACTTTGAAAGGCTAAAATTGGCTTGCCGGTGAAATAGAGCACATTTGTAGCGGCCAACTTCGTTAATCGCTTGAATGCTTACTGATGGGGGTGGGAACGACAAGCCACGTGGCAATCCAGGACTCGAATTAGGACTCGGTCAATACAAACCCCAATCAATCCAATTCAAGACGGTCGGCCCAAATCTTCCGAGTTCAGCCCGAGTCAGCCCGGCACCAATCCAGCTTAAGTCAAATCAACTCAGCAGGGTATCCGAGCTCAAGATGAGTTAGTCCGACTCGAGGTAGAACTCGAGCCAAACCAACCCGCGTCGGTTGGGCTCAAAGGGAGGTCTGATTGGAGGTGCAAACGCGGGGAAGACGGCATATGCATGTCCGCAAGACATGGGAGGGCGTGGTTGGACGCGTGAGATATGATGTAGACCGATTTCAGAAGACACAATAAGTTGAAATTATATTCATACCTTCCTTACTGAAGTAAGAAATTTCTTTTTCAGTCGAGGCCATTGTTCAGAAAGAAAAGAATTTGCTCTCCTTTGAAGTAAAAGAAATCCAAATGTTAGAGAGATTTGATAATCCAAAACCCATTTCAGACATGATTTTGTAGGCTGAGCTTGCACAGAAATTGCCGTTCATACTGCTTTTCCAATATAGATCATCCTGTCCCTCCGGATTCCAGTCGATATTATACAAACAAATACGGATTTTATTCAGTGTGTTCTTTATGAAGTTGGATTGCTCTTTCTGATGAACCAAGGCCCAGATATATTGACTGCTTGCTTGTTGATTTGAGAGATTGCAGTCTCTAGGGTACTGCAACATCTGAACAATTCTTGGAATTCTGTGAAAGGGACTGGATATTTGATCTGAAGTTTATCCAGCAATTTTGATTAGTTTGGTCATATCGGATTAATTTTTCTTATTAGATAATAAGTTCCACCACCATGAAAGTAATGCTTGGTCGTGAAGATTCAAATCTACAATTCTGGCCCTCCGTGACTTATAGATCTTTTACATTTGTGCCAAGCTACCAGATTCTTGCCCTCTGGTTCCAGATTATGCCCAGTACTCCAAAGGAAACCACATCTCATCTTTTCAATCATCTCCTTGCCTGGTTTCTTCGGACCAAATAGAAAGCAAGTAGCTTATAAGCAGCTTAGCTTCTTCGCATACAAACACCTTTGCTAGTGTAAGTGCAGGAGCTTTTATTGTAGTTAATCCTTATGCCACTGAACATTGTGTAACAAGTAAGAATAACTTTTAGACTTTTCATGTTGTCGATCTCACCTTTGCTGATAATGAGTGTACTATCAGCATATTGTAGAATCACTGGGTTTTTGTTGCATCTGGATGGATGAGAGAAGAAAATATTGAACAGAAGTGGAGATATTGGACCAGGTTGCCCATTAATTAATTAGGATGGCGCTATGGTGGCAATATATTGCCAGCAGGATGGCACTATGGGAGGTAGTGATCATCTCTTCCATCCATTTCATCCACCTTGGGCCAGGGTAGAACGTCCATGAAGTTATTAGGATAGCACTATGGGAGGTAGTGATGATCTCTTTCATCCATTTCATCCACCTTGGGCCGGGGTAAAACCATGAAGTTTTAGAATCAACAGTAGGTCATTCAAGCTGACTTTGTCAAAAAGCTTTTTCATAATCGACTTTAACCTTTACAACTTCTGTTTGCTCTGTGTTGCACCAATTCAGGACCTCAGTTGCTGTCATGTAGCAATCTTCGTCACCTTTCCCTTTCATGGGAAAAAATTGGAGGCCGCGTTTTAGAGAACTGATGGCTGTTTGTAATCTTGAGGCAGGGACTTTGGAGAACAGCTTTATGGTAAGAGTTTCAAAAGGCAATTGCTATAAAGTCATGATTAACAAGGTTTTTCAACCTCGAACGATAACCGATCCAATTCCACGAAAATTTTTCACCAGCTACCAGGATAAATCGGAAAGTGCTCGTGGCGGACGGTCCAGAAGCCTAGTGTCCCAAGGTTCACGTCCCATTTGAAGAAATTTTTTTGTAAAATACATCGTAGCTAGGGATCGAATCATGGATGCCTGGGAGGATAACTAATCACCCTCCCGCTGCACCAAAGCCCGGGGGCAATTGGTATAAAGTCACCGAGACTTGTTGAAGTAACTAGGGCTTGTAGTTAGGCGCATTGTGATGTAGGCATTATTTAGGCAAGGTGTTTGAAGGGCACCTAAAAAAGAATTTCAAAAATCCTACATGTTAAATTTGAGAATCTTCCATTTTGCGCACGGGATATAAAAAGGAAGAGAGAAAAAACTTGATTAAAAATAATAAAATAATATAAAATTTATTTAAATGGATATAGTAAAGGATTCAACCTAATGACATAGGAGGTTAACTTGATTATTCTCGTCCCATTTTGCACATGGCAATTCTGCCTTTATTCCCATTTTGGCTCTTGAGAATTTAACTTCCCCAATTCTCTAACAGATTTATCAATCTCAACTATGATGAAAGGAGCAACGAGTGATTGCAGCCCTAAATGTTCTCTAATGAGTTCTCATGCATTTATCTTGGTTCTACCCATAATTAACTAGGCCAACAACTGTCTAGAGTAATCAGTGAAGGCGGCTGTTCCGAAAATCGACCACGTGGCCGATAGATCCTCGATGATACGACTATCATCTACATGGAGGTTGTGACCTGAGAAGGAAAAGGGAACGTTAAAATGGCGCCGCCTGGCGATGCCACTTTGACGCTCAAGTCAAAAGTAAGGTTCAAAAAGTGGTGAATGGAAAGAAGATAGATAAAACTTAGAGGATTTTAGACCTTTTCCCGAGAGTTCTTGGACTCCTTTTATACTCCTTAACCGTGACTCTTCATTCTCCATCATTAATGATATTAATGGCATCTCTTTTATGGTCTTCATTATTGTCAATTATTGAATATTAAAGGCATCTCTTGTATAGCCATCATTATTCCCGTCATATGTTTTCAAACTTCTCTCATTAATGTGACATTTTCGTATCCTGACGGCGCCATGAAGGCTCGGTATCCTTTTGATTTTAACCCTAGAGGAATATTTCTAAGTAATTTTTAGGACACTTCCCACCGCTCGGACCATGCTGGCCTACCCGCACGGGTGGTGTTCACCCCATCCCCCGAAGACGGGTTAGATTGAGTTGTTTAGACTCCCAAGTTAGCTTGTAGTTGACCTGTATTTGACCTGTCCCAAGCGGGCAGTTGGAAAACCTTTAGGGGCGCCCGAGCGGGAACCTGTTTAGGCCTGACTGAGTCATTTAGACTCCCAAGTTGGCCTATAGTTGATCTATCCCGAGCAGGCGGGCGGAAGACTTTGAGGGGCGTCTGAGCGAGCACCTGTCTAGGTTAACGAAGCCGACTCCCTGACCCCTGGTCTTTTCTTCCTGTGACACCTGTGCTGCCACATGGCAACCTCTCAATTATTACACCGCCATGTGGCACACCATCAATATATCCCCAATCACAAGACTCTCCCTTAAGTTCAATCGAAGGAAGTATGAGTCTGACTAATTGGACAAGAAAAAGGGCTGTATGACAAGCAGCTGCCACGCTAGAGAGGGGTCATTAAATGTTGAGCCATGATTACGATATTGTCATTTAGCCATCATTCTATCTTAATGAGGCACGCCTTGCATTAATGAGACCTATTACACATTAATGATCCGTGGGAAAAGTCGCTGAGTGGCCAACTCTCATGTTGCCAAGTGGTCACGAGGTGCCTCGTCAACGCCATCTCTACACGTTTCTCGAAAGTGCTCCCTTCAAAGAAATGGTGCATGATTTGGACACCTCGGTTTTCATGCCATCCAATGATCGTACTCACCTCGAACCGTGAACCCTACATCTAACATTTACTCTCACCCTCACTAGGCTATATATAAGCGCGGGAGTTGTTAAATCGCCACACCTGCGGCTATCTTCTTTGCCTAGCTTTCGGCTCCACCTCCATCGACCTCTTCCTTCGTCAGCGAGCACCTCCCATAAGCCTTCTTTACTCCTCTCTTTCTCATGGTCGACCCTATGTATATTGCATCGTGCTACGAATGTACCAGGTTAAAGGTGTCTGGGGACCATGCCCATTGTACTCGCCTTGAGTACGAGATCTCCCCATACTATAAGATGAGAGTTCCCCGACATAATCAAGTCCCCTGCGCCCCTGCACAAGGAGTCTACACCTTCTTTCTCAGTCAAGTAAAGTACGAACTTAGGTTTCCTATCCCTGCCTTCTTTCAAGAGGTGTCGACGTATTTTCAAATACCTCTTCATCAAATAGCCCCAAATGTATTTACTATTCTGAGTTGAGTCACAAGTATCTTTAAGCTATACGACATTCCTTTGACCCCCTTTTCTTCCATTATTTTTATCATCCCAAGTAATCGAGGCTCGGCTCCTTCCATTTTATGGCCTGATTGGGCTGTAAGTTCCTAGATAGGTTTCCCTCATCCCACAAGGGCTAGAAAGAATGATTATTTTATATAAGTCCACCCGTTTCTTTTGACTTCTTGAGTAGCTAGATTATCGAGCTCCCCCCACCACTACCTCTTGGTCAGTACAAAAGAAGCGTTGGCTACTAGAGGGTTGTACATATTTTGTCCGATATCAGCTTCGAATGGTCCTAGGTTGGTCTACAATGAAGGTCTATTATACCGAGTGGGTTTGAGCCGAATGCGGCCGACCTGGAAATACCCTTGGGTAAGTCACTCAGACTTTGCTATATTTTAGATACTAACTGATACTTCCTTTCCTTGATGTAGACGAAACCATGTTGAACAGCTCGGTGACCAAGTTGATGAAGTAGGGCCTTGCCGACCAAGTGGCTCTACTAACTCCAGAAGTGTCGGAGGACACATTAAATGGAGCAGAAGGGGACGCAAACCTGCCACGTCCCCTAGCACCCATGGCGACTGGGTATGAAGAATCTAGTGCAGCAACCGAGTTGAGCCGAGCAGCAGAAGCAGGGAGGACTCCCCCTCCCCCCAACCACCTCGGGAGTTATCCCCTGTACTAGATGTGCCATAAGAGGAAGTGTCGGCTAGTCCCCCTAGGAAAGTGCCGACCGAGCCCGTTGTGGACATCATCAGGCCTTCCGACCCACCTGCCATCCAACACTCAGGCCATCACAAAAGGCAAAAAACTTTCGTGTCCAAGCAGGCTTTTAAGCGGGTAAAGCAAACTCCAACCGAGTCGGTTCTGTTGATCAAGGGTTCCTCGCCACTAGCTGCAGTCCTAGTTCCTGCAACCGTGGAGGCCCGCGAGCAGTCTCACCTGCCCACAGTCACTAAAGAGCATCAAAGACTCCCAGTCGGCCAGACCTCCCTGTCCTGGTAGCCTGCTTACAAAAATCAAGAGCGACGAATAAACCAAGCAGTTGAAGAAGGAGCATATCCGTAAGGTCAACTCTCAGCTGAACGACTTCATGCTTAAGGTAATATGCTTAACTTAATCTTTCGTTATTTGTGAAAGCTAACTTGAACATGTTGGTCATCTGTGGACAGAGCACCTAGACTTATATGCATGCGTGCCTTTGGTGATAAAGCACGCGGAGTCCCTGGAGAAATGCGTGGTCGAGCTGGAGGCCCAGCTTTGAGGTCCAACTGTTGCCACCAACGATGCTTTGGGGACGCTGCTCAGGCTCGTGAGGAAGCCCGCTTATAGGCTGAGTTGGTTGCTAAACTATGGGAGGAGTTGAATGAAGCTTGGGAGGCTTCGAAAATGCTAAGAAAAGAATTTCAGGTTGCCGATAGAGGGAAGATCTGCTTTACATAGAGCAGATTGCCCCTTTATCTTTAGAGAAGGAGTGACTCACTGCTCGGTCAAACCAACAAGAAGAAGTGATTGCCTAAAAATTGACCAAGCTAGCAGTCACTTCCAAACAAGCCGTCGAGTTACATGATAATATCACTCATTCCCAAGAGGCTCTATCCGTTAGTAGGAGCCCTAGAGTCAATTATGTAATGATTGACTAGGGACTTTTGTATCATATTCTATTATTAATAAAGGTAAAGTTTGCTTATTATACTTACTTTTTATTTGTACCAAATAACTAAGTATAATAATGTCCTTGGGTAGTAGGTTCTTATCTACATCATATCGATTGGTTGAATCGATAGTGAGATGATGTAGAGAGAACTACACTAAACCATTCCTAGTCAAGCATTAATATTCAGGGACAATATTAATGCATGGAGACTAGCATGTAGGTCAATTGATGACTTGAGCTCACAAGTCATGGATATGTGATATCAAGTTAACACATGAGTATACATTAGAGAATGTGTACTGAATTGACCCACCATGAAACAATTTCATAGATTGTCATATGAGTGTCATAAACTTTCTCATGTGACTATTAGTATGAATAATCCTTAGATCTGAATTCACTACGGTTCTCTACATAAGAAGTTATGTACTTTGGTATCGTCAAATGTCACTGTAATAAGGTGGACTATAAAGGCGATCATTAGGTATATAATAAATTATGTGGAGGGATGTAAGTGTAGTAGATGTGATCTATCTCTTCTATATAACGGGAGCGATATCTGTGGGTCCCTTGATCGAATAGAACGACTAAAATTCAAGGTCATGCTCAAATGAGTCAATATGAGATATTGAGCTCATTTGCTTGAGTGAGTCTACTTGGGGATCAAGAAACACAAAGATTGATAAGGGGATGACATAGTCTATGCCTCATTGATCAACCTAGATATCAAAAATAGAAGGACAAAGTCATACATTATAATAGTCATGGAAAGGTTATGTCGGATCTCGACATTCTCGTCACTTGGGGAGCAATGATGCATTGCTAGATGTCGCTCATTATTTATGTATCTAAAGTAGCTTAGATATATTGCCAACGTTATGAGAACCTATTGGGTCACACACAAAGGATATGATGTCTCGAAGATAAGATGATTTTAGTTTGACTAAAATGTGATCCAAAATTGGATTAATTGAGTTAGACTCAAATGAATCCAATTGGATTATGGGATTGAGTCTAATTTGAGTTAGACTCATTTAAATTAGACTCAATCACTTAATTATGAATAATATTCATTAAAAAGTTTAATGAAATATTATTTAAGAGGGAGGCTAAGAAACATTCTATTCATTAGATAAATAGAATATTAAGAGTCTTAAAGAATACCAAAAGACTTGGTATTTATTGGATTTTATTAGCATTAAGATTAGAAGAGTTTAAGGTGTTGGGACCGGTAGAAGAGCTAGAGGGAGGGTTATTAGCTCCGATCTTGCTCGTTGATGATTTGTTGCGGCGGAAGACTTGAGCAATGCTAACACTAAGGATTTACTTGGTATCCACCTCCTTGAGGTGACTAATCCAAGGATCCACTCTCCTCACTCTCTCATATACTATGAAAGGTCTCCTTCTTGAGGTGGAGAAACCTCTTACAAGCTTACAAGAAGATACAACAAGAATCCAAGCAAAAACAAAATGAAATCTTACAAGATTTACAATGATAAGCTCTCTTTGTTTTCCTTGCTATCTTCAAGCTTGATATAACCTCTAGAGCTTTGGAAGTGCAGCAACACTAAGCCCCAAAGCCTCTCTTGAAATGGCGTCGAAGAAGGAGGAGAATTGTCGAAGAAGCCGTGAGCAAAATACTCTTCAAAACCTGCGTGAAAACCCTAAATACCCGACGCCTAGGGTTTCTGAATCGATTACTCAATCTATTACCACGTCAGACTTAGCCGTTCAACGGCTAGTTTTTGAATCGTAATCGATTAGCTAATCGATTACAAGCACCCTGAATCGATTGTTGAATCGATTCAGAATCCTTCTGTGGTCTCGCGCAGAACTTTAGTAATCGATCATCCGATCGATTAAAAGACCCCTTAATCGATTACCCAATCGATTAAGTTACCTTCTGTTCTCGCAATCTGCTTCTTCCCAATCGATTACTCAATCGATCTGCACCTTCTTAATCGATTCCCCAATCGATCAAGATAACTTCTGTTTGCGAGAAACCAAATCTCAATCGATTACCCAATCGACTGATCCCCTGCCTAACCCTCAGACTGGACCGATCAGGTAGCACCCTGATCGGCCAGGCCATGACCTGATCGGTCTGATTGACCGATCAGGAGGTTTCCTGATCGGTCTCCTGACCGATCAGGTGACTTGACCTGATTTCCAGTGGGTTTTAGTGATCGATCTGGTGAACGATCAGAACATGGAGACTTGCCCGGTTCCCAACCAGATTTGCCTAACCCTCGAGTTAGGTCTATACTCTCGGTGGTCGTCCACCTTGCCAACGTGCAATCTCCCCGATCCACCTGGACTTCACCTAGTCCCACTAGGTATTTTTCGATGTCAGCGTGTGATCTCCCCGATCCACCTGGACTTCACCTAGTCCCACTAGGTGTGCCTAGTCCCCCTAGGTCTTTTCAATGTCAGCGTGCGATCTCCCCGATCCACCTGGACTTCACCTAGTCCCACTAGGTGTGCCTAGTCCCTCTAGGACTTTTCCGATGCCAGCGTGTGATCTCTCCGATCCACCTGGACTTCACCTAGTCCCACTAGGTGTGCCTAGTCCCCCTAGGACTTTCAGTCAAGTCTCTAGTCAACCTTGACCCACTTGACATCATACGACATTCAAACATCATTATTAAACATCATTATCAAACATTGAAACATCCAACCTTAAGCTTACCAAGCTTATCAGACATAAGCTCATCCAAGCCTAGTCAAACTAGGTCAACCCTGACCTAACAAAGATTGCACCAACAATCTCTCTCTTTTTGATGTTTGACAATATGTTTGAGAAAGACTAATCCCTATTAGCCTTTCAATCTTCTCCCCCTTTGACACACATCAAAATCTCTCCCAGTCTATATGGTCAAAGGCACAAAAAAAAATCTCATTCCTTCCATCATGATGAAAAAAAATCCCAATTTTTCATCCTTTCACTTACCCCAAAAATAAAAATTCCCAATGTTCTAAATCTCTATCATTGCACCAACAATGATTTTTGAGTTCCTAAAACTTTAGGAAATCTCAACTTGAGGTTATGAGGTATTAGGATTTAACACTTGAATCACAAACCTCTCCTTAACCTTATAGTTTTCACCGAACCATCTCCCTTTCAATTTCATACTGAAATTTACCCAAAAATATTTACAAAAGTATTCTAAGGGGCTAGGGATTTGTAGGTTATTCAAAATTTGGTTAACTGACTGAAAACAGACAGTTTCAGTCTTACCAATCGATTGGTGTTGGGAACCAATCGATTAAGCTAGGCCTTAATCGATCAACCGATCGATTACGGCTGCCTGTAATCGATCACCTGATCAATTGAAGTTTCTGATTTCTGAAAATAATTTTAGTCCGAATTTCAGAAACCCTTAAAATAATTCTACAAAATTTGAAAAATCCTAAAATTTTGTGTAGAAGTTAGTTAAGACATATACTATCAAGGAAAAATAATTTTATATGAAAATAACTCCCTTTTTCAAAGATTGACACAAAAATGAAAACCATTGAAACATTTCAATGTTTCACTCTATTTTGTATCCAATGTATCAATGATGAGATCTATCAAAAGATAGTCTTCACCAAGGTTTTCCAAGATAGTTTTGAAATAGGTTTCAAAAGCAATTTCCAACCATGTTCCTTGGGCTAGATGCACATGACTTGTGCATTAGCTTTCCCAATGATTGGAGTTCATTAATATTTATGTTTTGATGAATCTAAAACTCAATAACTTGAGTTTTGTTCATCACCTTAGCATCTCACTTGTTTTTAAGGTGTCCCAAAACACACACAAGTCAACTTATGGTCTTGGTGAGATGTGAAAGACGTGTTCTCCCTAGACTAAGGGTTCATACATTTCTACCTAGGCATCATAAACTTGATCATTCACCTAGAATGTCAATTAATGTCAATGTCCTTAATTTCAATGATAATCAAACTAAAGCATGATTATGACTATGACATGCATCATATGAGAATTTACATGATATTATAACTAGATGATGCATGTATGACATGACATGTAATCTTTTCATAATAAAAAATGAATGATGGATTATGATGTCATGGCATGTGATAGGGCATACACAACATGACATAGTAGCTCAAAACAAAATTCCTAGATTTCCTATCTAAGTATCAGTAATTCATCGCTAAGCCATTGATAATCCTAATTTTGCCCTTAATTTCCAAGATAATGCCAAAACTCCCCAACTTGGCCTATCTTTGGATTCTAGTCTAGTTGTGCCAACTCTATTGAGTTCAATCTTTCAAAAAGATAGTTTGGCACAAATTTTACTCCTCCTAGAGTAAACAAATGACTCCTTCATTTTCAAGGGTAGTAACTCCTTGAAAATGTCCCAAAGTGTCAACTTCATCAAGGTTAGGTTAACTACCCTTTCGATTTGAGTTGACACTCCCTAGACCTATCTAGGGTGTGGCGAACACACTCTTAGGAACCCAAAACCTATTTGTGCTCCTTGGGTGTTCTAGGTATTCATTAGGGATAACCTCCCTTGATACCTTCCTAATGACCTTTTTAGACTTCTCTGAAGCTTTAGTCATGTTGGTCTTTTCTTGGTCAACTCTAGGGATGACTTCCCTTGTGGCCTTGACTTGACCCCTGGACCTAGATTGAGTTCCATACCTATATGGAACTCTATGATAAGATGGACCATCATTCTTGGTTTTAGGTTTGTACCCCAAACCTTTCTTATTCCTAGAGGGTCCTTAATTTCCTAAATCTAGGTTTTGAATTTTTGATCCCTTAAATAGATTTTCTATTTTCTTAAGGGATTTTTTCAATTTATCAAGTTTTGACCTCAAAACTTGATTTTCCATCATTACCTCATCAAGGCTTGGTTTTTTAATATTGCCTTGGTAATTTTTCTTTTTGGCCTTGTTTTGGGTATAGGTCTACCATAAAGTGATCTAAAATTTTCCCTATCCTTAGATGTGGTAGTCCTAGCATGGAAGGCTCTATATTTTTCCTTAGGTTTTACATACCTCCTATTTTCATGATAAATAGCATTGAGATTATAATAATTATTTCTAGCATGCACATTATCATGATGAAAATAAGTACCATTAGCTAATGGTATCTTGGTCTTGTTCTTGGAGGCTCCCCCTTGATTTGAGCTCCTCCTTTTTGCCTTGGTTGGATCCTTCCCCTTTGGACATTGATTTCGATAATGTCCCTTTTGTTTGCATGAGAAGCATACAATGTGCTTCTTATCCTTCTTTGCCACAGGGCCGACCTCCTTTGGCTTCTCCTTAGTCTTGGGTGCCACTAGCACCTTCTTCTTGACCAATTTTGGACACTTACTCTTATAGTGCCCTTTTCCCCTACACTCAAAACAAATGATATGATCTTTATTTTTACAAATTGAAATTCTTATACCTTTGCTTGTAGGGGTGTCACATGACTCTTCACTTGAACCGGAGGTAGATACTTCTTCTTTTTCCAGAGTTAATGATCTTTGCTCCCCCTCAATCTTAAAGGTAGAGACTTCTTCTTTTTCCTCCTCGGCCAATGCTTCTTGAATTTCCTCCCCGGATGTTGACATCTCGCAACTTCCGAGTCCTCTTCAATTGATGAATCTCCCTCTTCGGATTTGTCTTGATACGGTACAGTGGAGGGATCTTCATGAAGCTTTGCCAATTTGCTCCAAAGCTCTTTGGCATCTTTGAATTCTCTAATCTTGTCCAAGATGGTGCTCGGCAAAAGATTGACCAATAACTTAGTCACTTTGTCGTTGGCCTCGCATATCTTGATTTGCTCCTCATTCCATTTGCTTTTCTTAAGGAGCTTTCCTTTGGTGCTTGTTAGAGCTTCAAAACCCTCCATTAGAGCAAACCATTGCTCTATCTCCATCATGAAGTAATTTTCAATCTTTGACTTCCAAAGATCAAAATTTGCCTTGTCGAATGGTGGAGGTGCCCGGGTGTCGTAGCCAAACTCCATTTTTTAAGGTGAACCCTTTTGATGATGACTTCTTGAAATTAGGGTTTCTTTCAACTTCTTCTTCTTCCTCTAGCTCTTGCCCTCTTGGTGATGAGTCCAAAGCAGAGCAACCTTGCTCTGATACCACTTGTTGGGACCGGTAGAAGAGCTAGAGGGGGGTGATTAGCTATGATCTTGCTCATTGATGATTTGTTGTGGCGGAAGACTTGAGCAATGCTAACACTAAGGATTTACTTGGTATCCACCTCCTTGAGGTGACTAATCCAAGGATCTACTCTCCTCACTCTCTCATACACTATGAAAGATTTCCTTCTTGAGGTGGAGAAACCTCTTACAAGCTTACAAGAAGATATAACAAGAATCCAAGCAAAAATAAAATGAAATCTTACAAGATTTACAATGATAAGCTCTCTTTGCTTTCCTTGCTATCTTCAAGCTTGATAACACCTCTAGAGCTTTGGAAGTGCAACAACACTAAGCCCCAAAGCCTCTCTTGAAATGGCGTCGAAGAAGGAGGAGAGTTGTCGAAGAAGCCGTGAGCAAAATACTCTTCAAAACCTGCATGAAAACCCTAAATACCCGACGCCTAGGGTTTCTGAATCGATTACTCAATCGATTACCACGCCAGACTTAGTCGTTCAACGGCTAGTTTTTGAACCGTAATCGATTAGCCAATCGATTACAAGCACCCTGAATCGATTGCTGAATCGATTCAGAATCCTTCTATGCTCTCGCATAGAACTTTAGTAATCGATCATCCGATCGATTAAAGGACCCCTTAATCGATTACCCAATCGATTCAGTTACCTTCTGTTCTCGCAATCTGCTTCTTCCCAATTGATTACTCAATCGATCTGCACCTTCTTAATCGATTCCGCAATCGATCAAGACAGCTTCTGTTTGCGAGAAACCAAATCTCAATTGATTACCCAATCGACTGATCCCCTGCCTAACCCTCAGACTGGACCGATCAGGCAGCACCCTGATCGGTTAGGCCTTGGCCTTATCGGTCTGATTGACCGATCAGGAGGTTTCCTGATCGGTCTCCTGACCGATCAGGTGACTTGACCTGATTTCCAGTGGGTTTTAGTGATCGATCTGGTGAACGATCAGAACATGGAGACTTGCCCGGTTCCCAACCAGATTTGCCAAACCCTCGAGTTAGGTCTATACTCTCGGTAGTCGTCCACCTTGCCAACGTGCGATCTCCCCGTTCCACCTAGACTTCACCTAGTCCCACTAGGTGTGCCTAGTCCTCCTAGGTCTTTTCAATGCCAGCGTGCGATCTCTCTGATCCACCTGGACTTCACCTAGTCCCACTAGGTGTGCCTAGTCCCCCTAGGACTTTTTAGTCAAGTCTCCAGTCAACCTTGACCCACTTGACATCATACGACATTCAAACATCATTATCAAGCATCGAAACATCCAACCTTAAGCTTACCAAACTTATCAGACATAAGCTCACCCGAGCCTAGTCAAACTAGGTCAACCCTGACCTAACAAAGATTGCACCAACATAAGGGACAAAGACCCTTGGTATTCATTAGATGAGTATAAATACCCCCCTGTCAAAGACTAGAGGGTGTATCTCTCTTCTTCTTCTTTCATCCTCCTTGTCCAAAACTCTCTAGTGAAGATTCTTGTGCTTTGTGAACCATCACATGTTGCTAGCACTGTTGGAACCCGGATGGCTAGAGAGGGGGGGGGGGCGAATATAGCCAATCACTTAGACCTTTGGCACAAATTGAATTTCTGCACTCAAACTTATCAGTAGCACAGCGAAAGAAATAATCACAGAGTAAGCAGAAAATAGAAAACGAAAGCAAAGTAGACACACTAGCAAGATCACTAACAAGGAGGGTTTACAAGGTTCGGGGATAACTTGCCCCTACTCCTTGGCGTGCCCTTAAGGTGGGCGATCCCTTGATCGTCGGCAGATTAAGCCCTGGTTATCACCGGATATAAAGCAACCTCCTTCTCGGTGGAGAAACCTCTCCACAGCGTTTCAATCACGGATTTATGTTTAAGTACAAAGAAACAACAAGAAGGATCTTACTCAAACACTTAGCAAGGACAAGAACACAGCAAGCTTTCCTGAGCTCCACCCAGCGGCGATCTCACGCAAGAAACCCTTCCTCGTGTCTTCCCGATGTCGGACTCCAAGCCTCTTGTTCTCTCCTTCAAGCGCTCAAGTAATGGATGATTGCTTCTCGATTGCAGTAGCTTGCTCAAGGTGATGAAAACTTCAGAACGCACAAGCTAGATGTGGAGAACACACAGGCGCAGCAAGAACTTAGTTCGTGAACTCTAGAACCCTTCTTCAACGAAGCCTTCTTCCGCCCTTTTGTTTCTCCACTCAGCACCAGGTGACAGCATCTCCTGCAGCCTCCAGCTGCTTCCCTGCCAACGCCAGCTACCACTGAGCCCTCCCTGGACTTCCTGAGCTCCCCTCAGCCAAGCTCCAGTCAGCAGCTCCAGTCTGCAGCTCCGACCGTTGCAACTTGAGATGGAAAACGGACAAACCTGCTCCAAGGAAAGCCTCCATTGACATCTCCTTGAGTGTTTGAATCCTCCCTTGTCACCTGCAGCTTAATTAGAGTGTTAGAGCAGCATATCACATAGTAAATCAAGTATCAGATGTAATCAGCAGAGAATCGGATACGGTCAGGCGTGATCAGAGCGTCTGACAGTGCAATTTGAATTAAGGTGATCGGTCACCGGACCGATTGGAGAACCTCCTGATCGGTCACTAGACCGATCAGGCTGGGTCCAGACCGATCAGGCTCCGTCCTGATCGGTCCCCAACGCTCGATTAGAAATCGCGATTTCTTTGGGCTCTCCTGGATCGATCATCAGACCGATCCCAGGTTGTGAATCGTTCACCCGACCGATCCACCCCTTTATCGGGCGATTTCTGAGCTTCGCAGTCCAGACCTCCTGATCGATCAACGGACCGATCAGGAAATCTTCTGATCGGTCATCAGACCGATCAGGCTGGATCCAGACCGATCAGGCTCCGTCCTGATCGATCATAGAGAGGAACCTGCGATGCTGGATCGTTCTCCAGAACGATCTGCACAGTGATCCTGATCGGTCACCAGACCGATCAGGAGCAGATATCTTCTGATCGGTCATCAGACCGATCAGGCTGGATCCAGACCGATCAGGCTCCGTCCTGATCGATCATAGAGAGGAACTTGCGATGCTGGATCGTTCTCCAGAACGATCTGCACAGTGATCCTGATCGGTCACCAGACCGATCAGGAGCAGATCAGCAAGGGAACTCAACCTCACTGTTTGCTCCCTGATCGGTCACCAGACCGATCAGGAGCCAAGCAGTGGGTGAAACGAATACTCCCTGATCGGTCACCAGATCGATCAGTCATCGCTGGATTGGTCACCAGACCGATCCACGAAGGAGCACCGTGCCAACTCCCTGATCGGTCACCAGACCGATCCAGGGGCTCCAACCTAGCCCTCCAAGCTAGGGTTTCATCCACCTTAGCCCTCCATGCTAAGGATTTTTCACCTAACCCTCCAAGTTGGGAATTTGCACCTAACCCTCCAAGTTAGGACTTTTCACCTAGCCCTCCAAGCTAGGACTTTTTACCCAACTCTTCCGGATTAGGACTTTTCCAAACCTAGCCCTCCAAGCTAGGACCTGACCCTCTAAGCTAGGACTTTTTCACCTAATTCTCCAAGATGAGAATTTGCACCTAACCCTTCAAGTTAGGACTTTTCACCTAGCCCTCCAAACTAGGACTTTTCACCCACCTCTTCCGAATTAGGACTTTTCACACACCTAGCCCTCCAAGCTAGGATTTTCAACACCTAACCCTCCAGGTTAGGATTTTCCAACACCTAACCCTCCAGGTTAGGATTTTCCAACACCTAGCCCTTCAAGATAGGATTTTCCATACCATGCCTGATCCCCGATCAGGACTTAATCATAATCAATAATCATCCACCTAAACTAAAATCGGTGTCAACACCAAAACAACAATCAGGGCCAGACTAGATCAACAATCTCCCCCTTTTTGTTGTTTGACAACCCGATTTTAAGTTTAGGGATTCTCAATCAAGTTTTTCAAATTTAGAATCATAGGGGAATCCAGATCCTCCCCCTACAACATGATCATCCTAAACTTAACCAACCAACACTCTCCCCCTTTGTCGAACACCGAAAAGGGGTCTAGAAGGGATGTTAAGTTTAAACCATACTCCCCCTCAACCCTAGGGGTATCCCAAACCAACAACAATTTGATTTTTGATAAGCATATGAATACTTATGACAAAAAAATATAGGCATGGCAAGACAGACATATGTATCATACGAGCATGACATCATAAGCACAATCAAGGTAGTGTAACAAACATGCAGATAGTACTCATCATAGCATCAACAATAAACATACTAAAGTAGGATAAACATGTGAGATAAAATCAGAGAAGTCAAATCATAACAGGATGCAAGACACATGCATCAAAGGCAAAGTACGTGCTGCTCAAAGCCATAACTGACAAGTCATAGGGCATACAACCCAAAAGTCACACAACCAAACAGTCAAAAATTATCAAACATGAGTATAGAGCAGTCAATCGTCAACTGGATCATCGTCTGAATCATCAATGTATATGATATCCCCTGGTGAAATGCCACTGGGGGACGCACCATCCGGAAATGTATGATGACACCACTCCTCATACCATCTGTCCTGTAGTGAGTTGACCTCAAAGATGTTGGATGAAAGAGCATCTAGATGACGATCAAAAGACTGAAATTCTGAGCGGACCTCCTGTCGCCAGAGCTCCGAGATATGCAATTCGTGCTACAGCATCCGCTCTAGCTCCGCAACCTACCAGCGGAGGTCAGGAGCCCACTCATCAAAATCTGCAACATCAGCTGGCGGCTCCGGATCATGGGCGGCGCTCGGTAGCTCCCCTCCACGTCTCCTATCCTTCCACCTTAGCCCTCATGGCCCAACAACAATGTCGGACTGAGCGAGCATGCGACGATCCAGGCGGCAGTCCTGTCGAATCATGGGCATAATACGGCCCTGTGAAACATCGATACCCACTGACTCAAGCCAAACAGTGATGATATGTCCAAATGGCATGTAGACTGTCTGGGCGGACTGCATACTGTAGACGATGATGGAGAAATAAACCGAGGCCACTGGATCAAAATCTAACTGCTGATGCATCCCGTAGAGCATCAAGCAGTGGGACGGGCGAATCTCATCCAGATGTTTCGAAGTAGTAGGTAGAAGACAATTAGTGATGATCTTGAACAGAACATAGTCAACAGGGGAAAGGCGAAGAGCAGGAAATGTGGGAAAATCATTGGTGTGCTCACCGGAACCCCTTGGCCTGGGATGGCCTAGAAAGTACTCGTAGATGGAATCAGGAGTGACTCCATCGAAGGGAACCGGAAGAGGATTAGGAAGGTAAGGGTAGAGAAAGAAATCATTGTCTGACCGGCGACAACCAAGAAAATCAGTAAAAGTTGATCGATTAAAATCAAGGTTGACACCAGCGACACGGGTCCTCCACCCCGTACCCTCTCCACTGACCATGTTATTGTAGAATTCAGAGACCAAATCAAAATTGATTGGCCTCTCTAAGAAAAGGATGGGTTGAAGCTCATAGTACTCAATGATTTGTCTCACCGTAGGACAATATTCATAAATAAAGGTTTGGTCCACCGATCGACTCAGCATAAGTTTGGAAATGTGCCATTCAAAATTTAACGCAAGAGTGACACTCTGAAATCGAGTATGTAGAGGTGGTGGAGGCCTTGGAGAAGGTGTAGATACTGAAGGGCCTTTACCGTTTGAGCTTTCCACCATAGGTTCCTTACCCTTAGAGGACTTTCTAAAGATTGGAATAGACAAATATGATCAAGGTAAGGTTAAACCCAATCAGAGAACGTGATCAAGACACAATGATGAACAAAAACACAGTTGAATCAAGGAACCAAGATAGAGTGATAATCATAAAGTGAAGCATTTGATCAAGAGGGTCACGGCCAAATCAAGAGATCACGGCACAAAGCCAAGAACAAACACCAAAACATGATTAGCTTCATATACATATAATCCATGAACAGAGTCATAAAGGAAACTAAATCAAAAACTCACTTTGGTGCCATGGAAGTTAGTTTGAAAGGATCGCAAAAACTGGAAGAAGAACTTGCGCAGGAGAAGCTCTCGGCGCAAGACAGAGACGTAGAAAACTTGGAGCAAGTAGAGAACTCGCAGAGAACAAGGAAACGCCCGTAGAGATCTTCGCAAGAACTCACACGCACGAGAAAGAGGGAGACGCAGGAACACTCTCGCTCAGGATGAAGAGGCGCAAGTGGGAGGTTTCGGCGCTAGGGTTCGACAATGAGAGGGTTTTCGCGAAGTTAATCGGTTGGTGGATCGGTCCATGATTACCGTTTTTGTCGTGTTACGGTTTCAAATACAATTTAAGTACCGAATTCCTCTAAACTAATGTAGCATAGAGTAACTCGAGTCGTCTCCCAACGAATATAGTTGGTGCAAGATAAATCTCAGGATTGTATTTTATTGCTTTTGGATTTTGGATATGAACTGGGGTTTGGTTTTGAATGTTAAGACTACGAAAAGAAATAGCAAGCAGGTATGAAATCTAGTCTAATTAAGGAAAGACAGTACAGGTAAGGAAATCTAATTTAGCCTAATTACAAGTGCAGTAAGAAAAAAGACAACTAGAAATTAAGCATCAACAAAATTAAACAGGGAACAGAAATACCTACAGCATTAAAGAAATCTAATCTGTCCTAATCTATTGCATCCAAATTAAGTTCAAGAACAATAAGCAATTAAAAGAGACAAGACAATTGAGAACTAAGTAAAACAAGAGACATGAATTTAAATCTATCTATAGAAACAATTTGTCGAACAACTTGCGAGCATGAATCAGAATAACGAATGTACGTGCAATTTGGAATGGGAAAATTCCATCTAATACAAGCAATCACTCAAAACACACATGACAACTCGAATCAAGTTGAATGCACGCAAATTCACCCAAAGAACTAAATTTCTCTGAAGGAATTGCTGTTAAGGACTTGCTATGATGAAATGCCGAGAAGGAATTCTGCTGGGAAAAATCTGCTGTGAAGCTGATGAAGGCTGGATGTAAAGGAACTGCTGGCATTGTGATGGAATTGCAACCGAATTGGTAGCTACCGAATCAATTGGAGGAGCTGTGAAGAAATTTGATGAACTTGTGAAGAGCTGCTATGAAGTGGAGAAGAAGTGCTGCCGGATCTAATCTGATGAAGAAATCTGCTGAACACAAACTGCTGAAGAATGCTGGAAATTTAAGCTACTGCTGGAAATTGAAAAGCTGTGGGAATTGAATTGCTGGGAAGAAATTTGTGAACAAAAAAACTGTAAAGAAATGCTGTAAACAGAAAGAAACGGCTGCCGGCGGTGGAATCGACTAGGGCTCAGAACCCTTGAGCCCTAGCTGTGATGGAGTGGAGAGTGGATGAGTTGAAGAACGCCAGCTAGGGTTCGGAACCCCTGAAACCTAGCTGTGGTCATCGGCGATGGTGATGGAAAGCGGATGGAGTTGATCGGATCGAGTCGGGAACCCCTCAAACGGCGATCGATCGAAGCTCCGGCCGGCCCTTGGTGGAGGTAGAGAAGGTGGATTGCGACGGGAACCCCTCGTCTGCAACCCCTCTCCCCGATCGCTCTCGCCTGTGGAGGAGATGAAGTGCCGAGAGGATGCCCTAGCTCTCGCGATTCTGCCCTTTTTGATCCCTAGCTGTGCGTGGGTTCGGTCAGCCAAGCCACAGCTCGTGTTTGATTCAGCCAACTTGGGTTCAGTCCAGTAGCCAAGCCACTTGAGTTCAGCCAGACAATGATTCAGTCCAATAGTTGGTTTGGTCCAGCAGCTTGAGTTGAATCAACTTCAATAAATGGGTTCAGCCAAATTCGGCCCTGGTTCAGTCAATGGTTCAGCCAAGCACTCGAGTTCGGCTTGCGCTTGAGCTTAGCTTGGGTTCAGTTCTTCAGCCCAACAGTTCAGAAGGTGGTTCGGTCCAGTCAGTCAAGCCCAGCGGTTCGATTCAATCAACTCGAGTTCAGCCAGCTTTGGGGAAGAAGAACTTGAATACTTAGCAACGGATGACTGAGATCAATCTGACTTCATCCAATGGTCGGATCTCTTCAGATCTGAACCAAACTCCACAGATCCCAATCAATGGTCCTGATCTATCTATCCCCAGCTCGGATTAACCAGATCAGTGGCGGATGGTCCAGATCTTCCCTTTTCTTGAATGGATGGTTTAGAACATCTTAAGATTGATCCAACGGTCAGATCTCTTCCGATCTGGTTGAAATTTTCAGATCTTGATCTATGGCCATGATTGATTCTATCTTGGATTCGGATCGACCAGAAGTTGACCGATGACTCAGATCTAACCGTTATCTGGAATGGACGGCTCCTATTAATCCGATGCTTGATCCTTTTGATCTAGATCCAATCCTGACTCAAGTCTGACCCAATTTGATCTAGGTCCATGATCAATTGAAGCCTACAAAATGATATTCAAATTTAGTGCCAAAAATATCCCAAATATACAAAGATTAGAATTAAATGCCAAAATGAAGGGAATACATGAAACCTAATAAAATTGCAAACTTAAACATATAAAATGTGGATCAAACATGGATTTTAGAGCCAAAAATAGTCAACAAAATGATGGTTATCAGTCCACCAACCGTAATTTAATGCTATGGAACGGATCACCGTTCGATCTGTTAGCGCCCAGACCGATCAGGTGATGGCCTGATCGGACTAAACCGGGCCTGATCGGTCGGGTGACCGATCAGGCGCGCTCCTGATCGGTCGGCTGATCGATCAAGACACGATCAGTAGGCTCGGGAGGCTTACTGTGAACCCCCTGATCGATCTGTGGACCGATCACCATAGGGTGTCAGATCGGTCCGGGGACCGATCCAGGCTGGCTCAGTGAGGTTGATCAGAATTTCGTAAAGTCACTGATGCCCCTCTGATCGGTCTGTGGACCGATCGTTACAGGGTGGAGCCAGATCGGTCCGGGGACCGATCAGCCTTATGCCTGATCGGTCCGGGGATCGATCAGGGTTCCTGATACTCCCTGATACGATCTGAAACATTCAGTTTCAGATTTTCTGAATCTTTCCAATGAGATCTGATGAAGTTTATCGAGCTTGGACATGATCTCATGACTAAAATTGATCCCTAAACAAGGATCAAAGGTCCTTATGGGTTCAACAATCACTTTGCTTCACCCAAGTGGAGTCAAACTCAATCAACAATCATTCAAGCAAATTCAATCAAGTTTTGTTCCAAATTCAAGTTTCCAATCAAGTTGCCTTGATTGGAATGTCCAAGTATGATCATGGAGCCAAATACACATGTGTTATGCATTGGTTTTCCCCACACTTGGTCACCGAAGTGATTATTATCTCGTCAACTTAATTTCTCAAGGGATGCATTGACATTTTGAGAAATTTAGTTGATCCTAACATCTCACCCCATATCTAGCAAACAAAAACGTTTTGTTAAATCTTATAGTTTGTGTGAGATGTCCCCAAAGTTACCCAATTGTTTCCCAACAATTTCAAAGTAGTCATAGAGGGTTTTGAATGCATTTTGAAATTCATGAAGCGCGACACATTCCCAACTCCCGTCTTAGAAAACTAAATTCATTTTCGGGGAGTGGTTTAGTGAAAATGTCAGCTATGTTTGATTTGGACTCTACATGCGAGAGTACAATATCTCCCCTAGCTACATGATCCCTAATGAAGTGGTGTCGCACCTCAATGTGTTTGGTCCTAGAATGATGGACTGGATTTTTAGTTAGGTTAATTGTGCTAATGTTATCACATAACACTTGCACACCCTTGTAACTCAATCCATAGTCCTCTAAAGTATGTATCATCCACAACAATTGTGATACGCTCTTTCCCATAGCAATATATTCTGCCTCGGTCATGGAGAGAGCAACACAATGTTGCTTCCGACTTGACCAACTTACTAAAGACGAACCTAAGAATTGGCAACCCCCACTTGTGCTCTTCCGGTCCAACTTACATCCAGCGTAGTCAGAATCCGTATAGCCAATTAAATCAAATGATTCGGTACGGGGGTACCATAGACCGACTCCAATTGTGCCTTTGAGATACCTCAAAATTCGCTTAACAGCGATTAAGTGAGATTCCTTGGCACACACTTGGTACCTAGCGCACATACCCACAGCAAAAAGAATATCCGGTCGACTAGCTGTGAGGTATAGCAAACTACCTATCATGCTTCGATATTGAGTCAAATCAACGGGTTTACCACTCTCATCATTGTCTAATCTTGTGTTTGTGGTCATGGGAGTGGTTATCTCTTTTGAATCACTCATATTGAATTTTCGAAGCATTTCTTGTGTATACTTTGATTGGTGCACATGGATACTATCGTGAGTTTGCTTGATTTCAAGTCCAAGGAAGAAAGTCAACTCTCCCACTAGACTCATTTCAAACTCACTCTCTATGTGTCCAATGAACTCATTTAAATAGTCCTTATTGTTTGAGCCACAAATTATGTCATCGACATATACTTGGGCTACAAAAATATCGTCACTATCTCTTCGTAGAAATAGTGTGGGTCTATTTGACCTCTAACGAAGCCCTTCTCAATTAAGAATGTTGACAACCGCTCATACCAAGCCCGGGGTGTTGATGCAGTCTGGCCCTGATTGCTGTTTTGGTGTTGACAACGATTTTAGTTTAGGAGGATGATTATGATATGAAAAATCCTAATCTGGGAGGTTAGGTGGATTATGATTAAGTCCTGATCGAGGATTAGACATGATATGGAAAACCCTAACCTGGGAGGTTAGGTGTGATGAGTGTGATGATTATGATTAAGTCCTAATCGAGGATTAGGCATGATGTTGGAAAATCCTAACCTTGGAGGTTAGGTGTGGAAAATCCTATCTTGGAAGGCTAGGTGTTGAAAATCCTAACCTGGGAGGTTAGGTGTTGGAAAAGTCCTAATTCGGAAGGGTTGGGTGAAAAGTCCTAGCTTGGAGGGCTAGGTGAAAAGTCCTAACCTGAAGGGTTAGGTGCAAATTCCCATCCTGGAGAATTAGGTGAAAAAGTCCTGGCTTGGAGGGTCAGGTTCCTAGCTTGGAGGGCTAGGTTGGATGATGTTCTAACTCGGAAGAGTTGGGTGAAAAGTCCTAGCTTGGAGGGCAAGGTGAAAAGTCCTAACTTGGAGGGTTAGGTGCAAATTCCCAACTTGGAGAGTTAGATGGAAAAATCCTTAGCTTGGAGGGCTAAGGTGGATGAATCCCTAGCTTGGAGGGCTGGGTAGAGTCACTGGATCGGTCTGGTGACCGATCAGGGACTGTTGGCACGCTGCTCCTTAGTGGATCGGTCTGGTGACCGATCCAGCTATGTCTGATCGGACTGGTGACCGATCAGGGAGCGCACAGTGAGATTGGAAATCTACTGTGTGGCTCCTGATCGATCCGGAGACCGATCAGGGAGCAGGCTGCTTCCTTGTTGTCTTGCTCCTGATCGGTCTGGCGACCGATCAGGGAGCAAACGGTGAGTGAGTTCCCTTGCAAATCAGAGTCTTGGATCGGTCTGGTGACCGATCAGGGATCTTGGAATTGATTAAAAAACAACTGTTCATTTGCTCTGATCGGTCTGGGTGACCGATCAGGACCCAATCTGATCGGTCTGGTGACCGATCAGGATTCACCCTGATCGGTCCGGTGATCGATCAGGCGTGTATAGCTGCGAGAGCTGGGAATCCCAGCAAAGTAGTGGATCGGTCTGGTGATCGATCCACACACCCTGGATCGGTCCGGTGACCGATCACTTTAATTCAAATTTCACTGTCAGACGTCGTCAGAGCGTCTGATCGTATCCGATTTGCTGATGTATGTGATATGCTTTGTGATCTTCTGCTCTAATGCTCTGATTGAGTTTCAGGTGACAGGGGAGGATTCAAACACTCAAGGAGAAGTCAAAGAGTGCTTTCCTTGGAGCAGGTTTGTCCCTTTTCCCATCTCAGGTTGCAACGGCGAGCTGCGGACTGGAGCTAAGACTGGAGCTCGACTGAGGAGCTCAGTGAGTCCAGAGATAGCTCAGTAGAGGCTGGCGTTGGCAGAGGAGTAGCTGGGAGCTACAGAGATGGTGTCACCTGTTGCTTGGCGGAGAAACAAAAAGGAACGCGAGAGTTGAGTTCAGTATGAGATTCAGTTTTGAAAACCTGTGTGTTCTTGCGTTCTGCTGATAGAAGCTTGCTGTTCTTGAGTTCTTCATCGATTCTAAGCAAGCTATTGAGAAGCATTCATCATACTTGAGCGCTTGAAGGAGAAAACAAGAAGCTGGGAGTCCGACAGTGGGAAGACACGAAGCAGACAGGGGTCTGCGTGAGATCGCCACTGGGTGGAGCTCGGGAAGCTTGCTGTGTTTAATCCTTGCTAAGTGTTTGAGTAAGATCTTTCTTGTTGTTGTTTCATTGTGCTCATTATATATCATTGTTTGAAACACACTGTGGAGAGGTTTCTCCACCGAGAAGGAGGTTGCTTCATATCCGGTGTTAACCGGGGCTTGATCTGCCGACGATCAAGGGATCGCCCACCTCAAGGGCACGCCAAGGAGTAGGGGCAAGTTATCCCCGAACCTTGTAAACCCTCCTTGTTAGTGATCTTGCTAGTTGTGTGTGCTTTGCTCTCATTTGTTTTTCTGCATACTCTGTTTTCCATTCTTTCCGCTGTGCTACTGATATTTGAGTTGCAGAAATCGTGATAAGTTTTCAAGGGGCAAGCGATTGTCTATATTCACCCCCCCCTCTATAGCCATCTCGTTCCCAACAAGTGGTATCAGAGCGAGGTGCTCTGTTTACGGCTTAACAACCGAGAGTTCTCAACAAGATGGCTTTGAGAGAAGGCTTCTCCACCACCCGACCTCCATTCTTTGATGGCGCTGACTTCCTATATTGGAGATCAAAGATGGAATATTATTTGAAGATGGATATCCATACGTGGTTCGCGGTGAAGGAAGGATTCATCCCTCCTAAGGATGATGAAGGCAAGGAACTCGAATCATCTCGGTGGACTGCCGAACAAACAAGGAAGAGTGAAGCCGATGCTAAGGCGGTTGTCACTCTACAATGTGGCATGAACAAAGACCAACTCATCAAGGTTGGTCCCTTCACGAGTGCAAAAGACTTGTAGAACAAACTCATAGAGCTCCATGAAGGCACCCGGGACTCGAGGATTGTAAAGAGGGACTTGTTCCTCAATCAACTTCAAAATCTCTCCATGAAGGAGAATGAGTCGGTAAGTGAGCTCCATAGCCGGTTCAAGGAAGTTCTTAATGAACTTCATTCAATTGATGAAAAGGTCGAGAATCGCGACCTTGTGAGGTATGTCTTGAAAGCATTTCCAAGGAATGCTTTGTGGTCATCCATGGTGGATGCCTACAAAGTATCCAAGGATTTATCTATTGTAAAATTAGATGACTTATTTTGTGAGATGGAATTGCATGAAATGGCTAACAAAGGCCCCAAGGAGAAGGGGATTGCCTTAGTTGCAGGGGACCGGACCACTAAGAAGAAGAAGGAGAAGAAGAATGAGAAAGAGATCTCATCATCTTCATCCTCCTCCGAATCCGAGTCAAACTCAGAGGAAGATGGCAGTGGCTCCTCTTCATCCGAAATGGCGAACTTCGTACGAAGGATGATGCGAAGAGATCGACGTTTCAAGAGGAGAGGTAATACTAGTGAATCCAAACTTGATAAGAATAATGCATCTTGCTTTGAGTGTGGTAGGAGAGGACACTTCAAGAATGAATGTCCGAAGCTTAAAAAGGAGGAGTCTTCTGATGTGGTTTTTGAGGAAGTTCTAAAACCAATTGACCAGTCAGATAATGTAGAAGGAGTTCAAATCGAACTAAGGAGACTTAGTTTGAATGAAAATCCAAGTATTGTTGATGGTGATGAGTCTGATGACGGTGAGCCTAGACAACTCGTTGATCAGCCGGATCCTGAGGCTGAACTTGTGTCTAGTGAACTCGTTCAAGAAGCACCACCAACACCAAGGCAAACGAGACTAACATCTAGTCATCCCCAAGACCAAATCGTTGGAGACATCCATCAAGGGGTTAGGACTAGATCATTCTTCAGGAATGAGGCTAATGAAGTTGCTCTAATTTTCGAAATTGAATCTAGGAAAATTGATGAAACATTAAATGATCCCGATTGGATTATTGCAATGCAAGATGAACTAGGTCAGTTTGAGAGGAGTCAAGTTTGGGACTTAGTCCCTAGGCCCAAGAAGACCACTATTATTGGAACTAAATGGGTCTTCAAGAACAAATTAAACCACAAGGGAGAAATCATTAGAAACAAGGCACGCTTGGTAGCCAAGGGCTACAGTCAAGTTGAAGGTCTTGATTATGATGAGACTTATGCTCCCGTGGCACGATTAGAGTCCATCCGATTGATGCTTGCATTTGCAGCACATCGAGGCTTCAAACTATTTCAAATGGACGTCAAATCGGCATTCCTAAATGGTTTAATTAGGGAAGAAGTCTATGTCGAACAACCACCAGGGTTTGAGAGTACCGAATATCCAAACCACGTGTACAAGCTCAAGAAGGCACTCTATGGTCTTAAACAAGCACCCCGGGCTTGGTATGAGCGGTTGTCGGCATTCTTGATTGGAAAGGGTTTTGTTAGAGGTCAAATAGACCACACACTATTTCTACGAAGAGATGGTGACAATATATTTGTAGCCCAAGTATATGTCGATGACATAATTTGTGGCTCAAACAACAAGGGCTATTTACGTGAATTTATCGGACACATGGAGAGTGAGTTTGAAATGAGTCTAGTGGGAGAGTTGACTTTCTTCCTCGAACTTGAAATCAAGCAAACTCGCGATGGTATCCATGTGCACCAATCAAAGTACACACATGAAATGCTTCGAAAATTCAATATGAGTGATTCAAAAGAGGTAACCACTCCCATGGCTACAAACACAAGATTGGACAATGATGAGAGTGGTAAACCTGTTGATCTAACTCAGTATCGAAGCATGATAGGTAGTTTGCTATACTTTATAGCTAGTCGACCAGATATACTATTTGCTGTAGGTATGTGCGCTAGGTATCAAGTCTGTGCCAAGGAATCTCACCTAATTGCTGTTAAGCGAATTTTGAGATATCTCAAGGGCACAATTGGTGTAGGTCTTTGGTATCCCCGTACCGAATCTTTTGATTTGATGGGCTATACGGATTCCGACTACGCTGGATGTAAGTTGGATTGGAAAAGCACTAGTAGGGGCTGCCAATTCCTAGGATCGTCTTTAGTAAGTTGGTCGAGTCGGAAGCAACATTGTGTTGCTCTTTCCACTCCCGAGGCAGAATATATCGCCATGGGAGAGTGTATATCACAATTGTTGTGGATGATCCACATCTTAGAGGACTATGGATTGGGTTACAAGGGTGTGCAAGTGTTATGTGATAACATTAGCACAATTAACTTAACCAAGAATCCGGTCCATCATTCGAGGACAAAACATATTGAGGTAAGACACCACTTCATTAGAGATCATGTAGCTAGGGGGAACATCATACTCTCACATGTAGAGTCAAAGTCAAACCTAGCTGACATTTTCACTAAACCACTTCCCGAGAGTGAATTTAGTTTTCTAAGACGGGAATTGGGAATGTGTCGGGCTTCATGATGTTCAAATTGTGGTCAAAACCCTTCATGATTATTTCAAATTGTTAGGGAACAATTGGGTAACTTTGGGAACATCTCACACAAACTATAAGGGTTACCAAAATGTTTTTGTTTGCTAGATATGGGGTGAGATGTTAGGTTCAACTCAATTTCTCGAAATGTCATTGCATCAATTGAGAAATTAAGTTGACGAGATAATAATCACGGTGGTGACCAAGTATGTGGAAAACCATTACATAACATATGTGTATATGGCTCCATGATCATACTTGGACATTCCAATCAAGGCAACTTGATTGGACACTTGAAGTTGGAGTAGAAACTTGTTTGAATTTGCTTGATTGATTGATGGTTGAGTTTGACTCCATTAAGATGGGTCAAAGTGTGTGATGAACCTATAAGGACTTTAGATTCTTGTTCAAGAATCAATTTTAGTCATAAAGACCTGTCCAAGTTAGACAAAATCCATCAAAGATCGTTTGAAAATTTCAGAAATTCTGAAACTGAACATTTCAGGTCGTATCAAGAACCCTGATCGGTCACCGGACCGATCAGGCATAGGACTGATCGGTCCCTAGACCGATCTGACTCCTTCCTGTGTCGGATCTCCCGAAATTTGACTAAGTGTCTGAGCTAGCCTGGATCGGTCTCCAGACCGATCTGGCACCCTGTGGGGATCGGTCCACAGACCGATCAGGGAGCTCAGAGGTTTCTCTTCGGACCCTACTGATCAAATCCTGATCGGTCACCCGACCGATCAGGAGCACGTCTGATCGGTCATCAGACCGATCAAGACCACGCCAGTCCGATCAGGATGTATCCTGGTCGGTCCGGACGCGATCTGATCGAACGGTGATCCGATCAACCGCATTAAATTTTGGTTGGTGGACCGATCCACCAACCGATTAACTCCCCAAATCTTCGTTTTCCCGAACCCTAGCGCCGAAACCACCCCGTCTGTGCAACCTTGAGTGAGCGAGAGAAGTCTCTGCGTCTTCCTTCACGCTCGTGCGACCTCCTCTGCGGGCGGTTTTCTCCGGCTTGAAGGCTCTTCCTTCACGCGCGTTCTTCTCTGTCGCGAGTCTTCCAATCCCTTCAAACAATTTCAATGGCACCAAAGTAAGTGTTTGGCTTCATTTCCCGTTTCCAAGAGATCATGAAATATATATTTGTGAAGCTAATCGTATTTTTGTTCTTGTTCTTGCTGTGATCTCTTGTTCCTTGTGTCTGTGCCGTGATCCTCTTTTCATCTTATGACCAAAACTTTTATGTCTATCTTTTGATTGGGTCTCATCTGATGATCAACTCTTGTATGATTCAATCTATATGTCATGTTCAACTCAAATCTTATTAGAAAGTCATCTAAGGGAAAGGAGGTAGCGGAGGGTAGTTCGAGGGGGAAGACTACTTCTTCAAGGTCTCCACCTCCCCCACATACTCGATTTCAGAGTGTCGGTCTTGCTCTCAATTTCCAATGGCACAAGTTTAACCTCATGCCGTGTCGATCTATAGACCCGACTTTTATCTATGAGCACTGTCCAACAATCCGACAATGTGTTGACTTTTATAATCTTCAACCCATATTGCACTTTGAAGGACAGATCAATCTTGATTTGGTTTCTGAGTTCTATAACAACATGCTGAGTGGAGAGGGCATGGGGTGGAAAACCCGTGTTGCGGGTATCGATCTCGATTTCAATCAATCTATTTTCATTACTTTTCTAGGGTGTCGCAGGTCAACCAATGATTTCTTCCTCTACCCTTTTCCTCCTACTCCCCTTCCAGTTCCTTTCAATGGAGTGACTTCCGATTCCATCTATGAGTACTTTCTAGGCCATCCCAGGCCAGAGGGTTCTGGTGGGCGCACCCGGGCGTTTCCCACTTTTCCTGCTCTTCAACTTTCGCCCGTTGACTATGTATTATTTAAAATCATCACAAATTGTCTTCTCCCCACTACCTCGAAACATCTTGATAAGATCCACCCATTCCACTGTTTGATGCTCTATGGGATGCATCAGCAGCTAGATTTTGACCCAGTGGCTTCAGTCTATTTTTCTATCATCGCCCACAATATGTCGTTATCCCAGTCAGTCTATATGCCATTCGGTCACATCATCACTGCCTGGCTGGAGTCGGTAGGCATCGATATTTCACAGGGTCACATTGTGCCTATGGTACGACAGCATTGTCGTCTGGATAGACGCATGCTGGCTCAGTCTGGCGTGGTTGTGGGATCACGGGGGCTGCAGTGGAAGGATCGGAGACCCATGGGAGAGTTACCAAGAGCGGCCCTTGGCACAGAGCACTCTACTGATGATTACGATGAGCAGGCTCCTGACCTGTGCTGGCAGGTTGCAGAGATAGAGCGGTTGCTGCGGCATGAGTTACATGTTTCCGAGCTCTGGCAACAGGAAGTCAGCTCTGAGTTTCAATCCTTCAATCGCCGCCTGGATGCTCTAGCATCTGAAGCCTCTGAGATGGACTCGTTCCAGGACCGATGGTATGAAGAGTGGTATCATCACACATTTCCTGATGGTGTATCCCCCAGTGGTCATTCACCTGGGGATATCATATGTATTGATGATTCTGATGACGATGTTGCTGTCGAGTGACGATGTATGACTTTTGGGTTATATGCCCTCTGACGTTATTGTTGTGACCTCGAGTAACACATATTTTGCTACTTGCTTGGATGTTCTCATGTTTTGACATATCTACCATGCTTACTCTACTATTGTTGATGCCATGCTGATTATATATCTATTATCTGCATGATTATTCGATTGCCATATTCATGCTTACATTGCCATGTCTAGTTGATCCTTATGAATATTATGGCATGCTTTGGGAGACTATATTTCATTCTCATATGATACATGTGACTGCTATGTCTTACCTTAATCTTTTCACATGTGTTCGTATGATTAATCCTCAAATTATCACATTTTTGAGTTGGGACCTGATGTGTGAAACTCATGTATAGTTTTGGGGCATGAAATATATATGCATTTCATCTTGTTTTTATCTTATTAGAGGCATATTTGATAGTTTTTACTTGGTTTAACATATTTTGGGCGAGGATACTGCTGTGTGTTGGATTTTGATGACAGGATGCACAAAACCAGTCGAACCACTCAGCACGTGAAGACACGCCCGTGTCTTGGCTAAGCACGACCGTGGTGTTTCTTGAAAATTTCGTGCAGAGTCTAGCGACCAACACGCTCAAGGCGTGTTGGTTAAGCACGACCGTGGCACTTGAAGAGCACGCCCGTGCCAGTTAAGCACGGGCAAGGCATGCTATTGAAGAACGAGAAGTCGCAGAGAACACGTCCGGGCCGTGCCGATCAGCACGGGCATGCCGCTGAGATTCTATAAAAGGGGAGAAGACCTAACACAAAGGGGAGGCGGCGGAAATCAGGGAAAAGGAGGCTTTTGTCGAGACTTGGAGGGGGAAACACCATCAAGGAGGATTTGTAATGTCTATTTCCTATCTATTTGTCAAATTCTCCGGATTTATGGAGTAGTCGTGTAAATCTTAGGAAGAGGGAGTAGCCCTAACTATTTTCATGATTTGTTATTAACTCTGTTTGTTCGATTACGCATATCCTTGTTGGTTGTATCGATTGTTGAATGATGCTTTGATTGGTCTCTACGAAAATGGTAATTGTTTAGATAGGCTTTGCAGGATTCATGTGACAGGATCCAAAGCAGGTAAGAGTCATCTACGTACGTATGCCATAGGACTAGAGATGAATTAAAGTAGATACATTGGCGTGATCTTCAAAAGAGGCCGTCGATAAATTAGGAATCAGCTTACGAATCTGGTAGACATTTAGATAGGTCTGCGGGAATCTAGTGACAGGATTTCAAAGCATGAAAAGATCGTCTATTTCGGAAACCTTGATAGGGAAAGTTGCATTCGAATAAAAGAAACCGACCTGGGTATAAGTAGTCGTCAACGGAGAACTGTCATGATAATAGTTAGAGTGGTGAAACCGTAATCCTAAGATTGTCTTTTATCCCTCAATACTTTCGCTGATTTTCGATCGCTTGAATTGTTTGATTTAGAGCAAATTTATCATTAGATCATTCATCTGGATAATTAAAACTCGTAAAATTCTAGTACTTGTCCCAGTCCCTGTGGGATCGATATTTTATTACTTGACGACAAATCATGCACTTGCGGAAACAACCAATCAAGTTTTTTGGCGCCATTGCCGGGGACTGCGTCAATATTGGAAAATTGCAGTTTGATTAATCCAGATTTCTACATAGTTTTTCTTTTATTTTTCAAAATTTTCCTTTTTGCAATTTTGCTCTCTAACTTGCATTGGAAGTATACCTTTCTCGTTGAATGCT
>JAGFNQ010006291.1:428321-469686 GCA_024364735.1 Boesenbergia rotunda
CGCTGCTGTGCCGTGACCTATTTCTTACCGTGACCCTCTTCCTCAATTTCTTATGACCAAACTTTTATGTCTATCTTTTGATTGGGTCTCATCTGATGATCAACTCTTGTATGATTCAATCTATGTGTCATGATCATTCAAATCTTATTAGAAAGTCATCTAAGGGAAAGGAGGGTAGCGGAGGGTAGTTCACGAGGGAAGACTTCCTCATCATCTACACCTCCTCTAAGGTCTCCATCACCCCCGCATCCTAGATTTCCGAACATTCTCTATGCTCTAGACTTTCATTGGCACAACTTCGAACTAATGCCATGTCGATCAGTGGACCGAACCTTCGTTTATGAACATTGCCCTACGATAAAAGGAATCATTGAGTACTATGGGCTTCAAAACATCCTTTTCTTAGAAAGGCCGATCAATGTTGACTTGATCTCTGAATTCTACAATAATCTGGCCAATGGAGAGGGCACGGGATGGCGGACTCGTGTCACCGGTGTCGATCTTGACTTTACCATATCATCCTTCACTAGGTTTTTGGGTTGTCGTCACTCTAAGAACGATTTCTCACTTTATCCATATCATCCTGTTCCTCTTCCTGCTCCTTTTACTGGAATCATTCCGGACTCCATATATGAACATTTTCTGGGCCACCCCAGGCCACGGGGTTTTGGTGCGGATATCTATAACTTTCCCACATTTCCTATCATCTATCCCCCATCGATTATATTCTGTTTCAAATTATCGCAAATTGTCTTCTTCCAACTACGTCCAAGCATCTTGATGCGATCCTTACATCTCACTGCCTGATGCTTTACGGGATGCATCTGCAGTTCGATTTTGATGTAGCATCGTCCATCTATTCCTCCATCATTGTTCATGGTCTGCGGTCTGGTCAGACGATCTACATGCCTTTTGGACATATCATCACTGCCTGGCTGGAGTCAGTTGGCATCGACGTCTCACAGGGCCGACTCGTGCCGATGAATCGACAAGACTGTCGCCTGGATCGTCGTATGCTTGTTCAGTCCGGCATTGCTCTCGGGACCGAGGGGCTACAGTGGATGGATCGCAACCAAGCGAGGGCGCTGCCGCTAGCGGGTCATGCCGAGAGTGCACCAGTTGTTGCTGCTGCTGACGCCACGATGGACAACCTTATGCGCGATGACGACCCTCCTACTGACACTTGAGCTCGGATACCTGCTGTTTTATCTATGTATTTGACTATGACTTTTGGGTTATATGCCCTCTGACCTTGTTGGTGTGACCTTGAGTCACACATATTTTGCTACTTGCTTGGATGTTCTCATGCTTTGACTTATCTGCCATGCTTATTCTACTATTGTTGATGTCTTGATGATTATGAACCTGTTATCTGCATGATTATTCGATTGTCATATTCATGCTTACATTGCCATGTCTAATTGATCCTTATGAATATTATGGCATGCTTTGGGAGACTATATTTCACATTCATATGATACATGTGACTGCTATGTCTTACCTTAATCTTTTCACATGTGTTCGTATGATTAATCCACAAATTATCACATTTTTGAGTTGGGACCCTCTAGGTTTGAGGGGGAGTTTATCTTAACAGTCCCTCTTACCCCTTTTCGGTGTTCGACAAAGGGGGAGAGAGTGTGATTGGTTAAGTTTAGAATGACCATGTTGTAGGGGGAGGATCTGGATTCCCCTATGATTCATAATGTTGGAAAATTGATTGAGAATCCCTAAACTTAAAATCGGGTTGTCAAACAACAAAAAGGGGAGATTGTTGATGCAGTCTGGCCCTGATTGTTGTTTTGGTGTTGACAACGATTTTAGTTTAGGAGGATGATTATGATATGGAAAATCCTAATCTGGGAGGTTAGGTGGATTATGATTAAGTCCTGATCGAGGATTAGGCATGATATGGAAAACCCTAACCTGGGAGGTTAGGTGTGATGATTGTGATGATTATGATTAAGTCCTAATCGAGGATTAGGCATGATGTTGGAAAATCCTAACCTGGGAGGTTAGGTGTGGTAAATCCTAGCTTGGAGGGCTAGGTGTTGGAAAATCCTAACCTGGGAGGTTAGGTGTTGGAAAAGTCCTAATTCGGAAGGGTTGGGTGAAAAGTCCTAGCTTGGAGGGCTAGGTGAAAAGTCCTAACTTGGAGGGTTAGGTGCAAATTCCCATCCTGGAGAATTAGGTGAAAAAGTTCTGGCTTGGAGGGTCAGGTGCCTAGCTTGGAGGGCTAGGTTGGATGATGTTCTAACTCGGAAGAGTTGGGTGAAAAGTCCTAGCTTGGAGGGCTAGGTGAAAAGTCCTAGCTTGGAGGGCTAGGTAAAAGTCCTAACTTGGAGGGTTAGGTGCAAATTCCCAACTTGGAGAGTTAGATGGAAAAATCCTTAGCTTGGAGGGCTAAGGTGGATGAATCCTAGCTTGGAGGGCTAGGGTGAGTCACTGGATCGGTCTGGTGACCGATCAGGGACATTGGCATGCTGCTCCTTAGTGGATCGGTCTGGTGACCGATCCAGCTATGTCTGATCGGACTGGTGACCGATCAGGGAGCGCACAGTGAGATTGGGGATCTACTGTGTGGCTCCTGATCGGACCGGTGACCGATCAGGGAGCAGGCTGCTTCTTTGTTGTCTTGCTCCTGATCGGTCTGGTGACCGATCAGGGAGCAAACAGTGAGTGAGTTCCCTTGCTGATCAGAGCCTTGGATCGGTCCGGTGACCGATCAGGAATCTTGGGTTTGATTAAAAAGTAACTGTTCATCTGCTTTGATCAGTCTGGGTGACCGATCAGGATCCAATCTGATAGGTCTGGTGACCGATCAGGATTCACCCTGATCGGTCCGGTGACCGATCAGGCGTGTATAGCTGCGAGAGCTGGGAATCCCAGCAAAGCAGTGGATCGGTCTGGTGATCGATCCACACACCCTGGATCGGTCCGGTGACCGATCACTTTAATTCAAATTTCACTGTCAGACGTCGTCAGAGCGTCTGATCGTATCCGATTTGCTGATGTATGTGATATGCTTTGTGATCTTCTGCTCTAATGCTCTGATTGAGTTTCAGGTGACAGGGGAGGATTCAAACACTCAAGGAGAAGTCAAAGAGTGTTTTCCTTGGAGCAGGTTTGTCCCTTTTCCCATCTCAGGTTGCAACGGCGAGCTGCGGACTGGAGCTAAGACTGGAGCTCAACTGAGGAGCTCAGTGAGTCCAGAGATAGCTCAGTAGAGGCTGGCGTTGGCAGAGGAGTAGCTGGGAGCTACAAAGATGGTGTCACCTGTCGCTTGGCGGAGAAACAAAAAGGAACGCGAGAGTTGAGTTCAGTATCAGATTCAGTTTTGAAAACCTGTGTGTTCTTGCGTTCTGCTGGTAGAAGCTTGCTGTTCTTGAGTTCTTCATCCATTCTAAGCAAGCTATTGAGAAGCATTCATCATACTTGAGCGCTTGAAGGAGAAAACAAGAAGCTGGGAGTCCGACAGTGGGAAGACACGAAGCAGACAGGGGTCTGCGTGAGATCGCCACTGGGTGGAGCTCGGGAAGCTTGCTGTGTTTAATCCTTGCTAAGTGTTTGAGTAAGATCTTTCTTGTTGTTGTTTCATTGTGCTCATTATATATCATTGTTTGAAACACACTGTGGAGAGGTTTCTCCACCGAGAAGGAGGTTGCTTCATATCCGGTGTTAACCGGGGCTTGATCTGCCGACAATCAAGGGATCGCCCACCTCAAGGGCACGCCAAGGAGTAGGGGCAAGTTATCCCCGAACCTTGTAAACCCTCCTTGTTAGCGATCTTGCTAGTTGTGTGTGTTTTGCTCTCATTTGTTTTTCTGCATACTCTGTTTTCCATTCTTTCCGCTGTGCTATTGATATTTGAGTTGCAGAAATCGTGATAAGTTTTCAAGGGGCAAGCGATTGTCTATATTCACCCCCCCTCTATAGCCATCTCGTTCCCAACAGGGGTATGTTATGTTAAATAGAATGATGCATGTAGAAGGTTAAATGCTTATAATAGATGTATGTGTATGAAGGATATGTATGTATGCCATGTTTTATGAATGATATGTATGTATGCCATGCTATATGGATGATATGTATGTATGTCATGTTTTATGAACAATATGTATGTAAGCCATGTTTATGAATGCTATGTATGTATGTCATACTTTATGAATGATATGTACGTATGTCATGTTTAAGAATGAAGATGATGAACGAAAATGATAACCATGACCCTAAGACAAAATGATGTAAGCATGACATACCTTATGAATGAAGATAAGGAATGATGATGAATGTTCATGCCTTTAAGGCATCATGATGTTAAGTATGAATGATGAAATGTTAAGTATGTTTATGTCATGCTAAGGGATGGGCACCTTAAGAACGTCTCGGTTCTGGACTACCGTAGCTGTCCACGGTTCTGGAACTACCGCAGCTGTTCCTACTCTTATGTTATGTTTCATGAAACAAGATTATGTTTATGTCATGAATGTCTATGAATGATGAAGCATGCAAAGTTATTTTACTTTATGAATGGGCTTGTACCGGACCGAAGTAAGGGTCCAAGGGATGGGCACCTTAAGAACGCCTCGGTTCTGGACTACCGTAGCTGTCCACGGTTCTGGGACTACCGTAGCTGTCCAACAGGAATGGGCACCTTAAGAACGCCCCGGTGTTTGGAACTACCGTAGCTGTTCCTACCCTAGTAGGTCGGGGCTCGCTACCTCGTATTTACTTAGGGATGCGCGCTTATGATGTATGTATGTGGTATAAGCCGGGGACCCCAATGATGTTATGTTTATGTTTAAGTATTTAAAAGTATGATTTTAAAATTAAGCATCCTTATGTAAATGCATTTGACTCATGCATTCATTCATGTTATGCATCACGCCAGGGTAAGTATGCTTTATGCTTATGCTTATGATAAGTATGTTTCATGCTCACGTATGTTAAGAATCATGTCATGATAAGTATGCTCATGTATGTTAAGAATTATGTCATGATAAGTATGCTCATGTATGTTAAGAATTATGTCATGATAAGTATGCTCATGTATGTTAAGAATCATGTCATGATAAGTATGCTCACGTATGTTAAGAATTATGTCATGATAAGTATGCTCATGTATGCTAAGAATTATGTCATGCTAAGTATGTTTTAGGTTTATGCTTATGTTAAGAATCATGCTATATTAGTTGTTCATATGCTTATGAATTACGCCAAGACTATGCTTATGTTTTATGTTCAGAATTATGTTATGTTAGATGCTTGATATGTTTATGTTTAAGTGACGTATGGTTTTAGTGAGTAGGAAAGGGTCTTACTAAGCCTGTGTGCTTATAGTCTTATTTTCCTCGTACCGCAAATCAAGCAAGAGATAATTAAGGGAAGCAGCAGGAGAAGCAAGAGCATGTGTGTGTGTGGCAGTGACATGACAAAGGATTTTTTTATTTACACATATCGCATGTCTTGGGTTTTGGGAAATGCCTCCTTAGATTCTATGCTATGTTTCAATGGTTATGCCTAATGGATGATTATGCTACTTATGTTTCAATGCTACTTATGCTATGTTTTGGTTATGCTATTTATGATGATTATGAATAAACTATGAAATGGTTATACCATGATGCCATGCATGTTGTTAATATGCTAAGTCCAATGACACTAGGTTTATGGAAGACAAGTTTATGCATGTATAGATGTTTCATGTATTAGTTGCATGGTTAAAAGCATGTGTAGAAGGAAAAAATTATTCCGCTGCATTAAGATGTTTTATATGTACATGTATGTTTAGCGTAACGCCGCTTCTCGCCACACCATAAGGTGTGGGAAAAAGGCGGGCGTTACATGATTAACCTCGTAGTGCACAGATTTCTCCCTCATCAACTTAGCATAAGTACGTTCCAGTGGTCGGAGACGATTAAGGTTCAGAATCCATTCTTGGGGTAAATAGTTGCAAGTCAAAGTAAATTCAACCCCTCCCACACATGCTCTTTAGAAGTTCTTCCGGGAGGTTGTAGGCTATTAAGTTAGAGCACCCATTCAAATAGCCTACGGGATCCTGCAAAACCATTAAAAGAAAATACCTCCCGCACGCATGCAGGGTAAGCATGAAATGAAATACAAACAATCTCTATATAAAATGTTTCAAGGAATGCATCACATCCAACAAAATCAATCCTAGGTACCTCTATTAATTTTTCAAAATCAATCTCTACATAGGATGTATCAAGATATGTATCACAACCAATAAAATCAATTTTAGGTACCTCTATGGGGTTTTCACAATCAATTTCTACATAAGATGTGTCAAGACATGCTTCACATTCAACAAAATCAACCCTAGGTTCCTCTATTAAATTTTGACAAGTAGTATCCACATATGGTATATCAAGAAATTTATAACAACCAACAAAATCAATTTTAGGTACCTCTATGAATTTTTTACAATCAATTCCCACATAAGATGTATCAAAAATTGTATCACAGCCAACAAAATCAATCTTGGGTACCTCTATGAATTTTTCTAAACAATTAGTCCCTACATAGGATGTATCAAGAAATTCTTCACAAACAACAAAATCAACCCTAGGTACCTCTATGGATTTTTCATAATCAGTATCCACATAGGATGTCTCAAGAATTGCTTCACATTCAACAAAATCAACACTAGGTACCTCTATGGAATTTTCACAATTAATTTCTACAAAGGTTGTATCAAGAAATTCATCACAACCAACAAAATCAATTTTAGGTACCTCTATCAATTTTTCACAATCAATTTCTACAAAGGATGTATCAAGGATTTCATCACAACCAACAAAATCAACCCTAGGTTCCTCTATGAATTCTTCTAAAGAAATAGGAGAAATACTTACCTTATCATGCTGAAGAATACCTGGAGGTTCTACAAGAGTAGATGTAACTATGGCCTCCTCCTGATCAGGTAAAGGCTCCACTTCAATCTCAGGTTCTGGTGGGCATTCAACTAAGAAAGGTGATTCTTGGGTTCTTGCTTCCACCATGCAAGTCCCTACACTTTCATACTTATCCTCTGAATCTTCTAATGTATCAATCAATGTTGGTGGTCCCTAGGGCTCAGTGCAATCCCCTACACCTATAGCATCATCTCCAACGAATGCTTCATCAACAATATCTGCAACAACCATATTAGAAAAGTTAGGACCAACAACAACTATATCATCACAAAATAAAAGTCTAAAAGGGTCCTGTAGATCTTCAGAAACGAATTCAAGGCTGTCATAAGCTCTTCTATCCATCTCCTCCAATTCCTCCACAGCTAATGACTCCTCGGCCTCCTCTAAACTGAAATCTCCTCTCACTATATCAAGTGAAGCTTTATCAGCAATTAAATCTGCCTCAACAACTTCATCAAAAATACCCATGCTAATGCTAGGAGGATCCTCTCTGGGGGCTGTGAGAAGGGTGAAGAGACTTTTGGTTCCTCTATTTGAGCTAAAAATTTTGGAAATGAATCTTGAACAGGAATTTTAGGAGGAATAGCTGTTGTAGGTGCCCTGATTTTGCTGATTTCTTCTTCTTCTTCCACCAAAATTGCAAGATCAATTGAAGAAGGACTTAGGCTTGCACTAGGGTCACTTTGAACTGGTATAGAATCAATTTCGGGGCTGTTTTAAGTTGGAAAATAGGCTACTGGAAATTTTTCAGAAAAATCAATCCTTGGAATGTTTAGACTTGAAACAACTTTCTCATTCCTCAAAGTTAGTTCACAATCATGCCCCTTAGAATTAAGAATAGCTTGAGAAGGCAATTGGCTTGATCCTTGGGCTTGCATTTGATTCATTTCACTAACCAATTGTCCCATGTGTCTCTTAATATTTTAAAGAGTAGAATCATACTCTTGTTGTTGTGAATTTTGTTGTTGTATGATTTGTCCCAAAATCTCCTCAAGCCTTTGTTGTTGAGCCTCAAACTCACTAGAATCCTCGAAGTCTCCTTGATTGGTACAGGACTCTTGTTGGTCTTGAAATGTGACATAAGATTGCTGAAATTTATAAGTAAGTTGTGAACTCTGAAAATGAAGCTGTTGGGGCTGATTAGATACGCAACTGGGTTGTTGAAATTGCTGAAAATTAGTTTGACAACTTGGTGAATGTTGCTGAAAATTATGAGTCTGAAATTGCTGATCTGCTTGCTGAAAATGTTGGTTGAAAGGCTGAAAATTCTGAAACTGAGAATTCTGCTGGAATGGTTGGAAAGATTGCTGTGAAGGTTGGAAACCTTGCTGATCATAATGAAATTGTTGTTGAAAATCTTGATAAACTTGCTGGTTCTGATGAAGTGGTGGCTGAAGAAATGGTTTTGCTGAAACTACTGTTCTGGCTGATTCCAAGGTTGGTTTTGCTGAAATTGTTGGTTTGGTTGCTGAAAATCTTGATAAGGCTGGAATGGTTGAAAATTTTGCTGAAAATTTTGGAATTGAGAATAGGGTTGCTGAAATGGTTGACAAGGCTGCTGAAAGTTCTGAAAATACTGATATTCTACCATGGAACTGCTTGAATGAGTAGAAAAATTTTCAATAGCTTCTCAAACTCTTAAGATCACCACCTGCAGTCTTGGTCACAAACAAACAAAAATGGCAGCCAATGTATACAAAAAGATAATTCAAATGAGAATAGAATCAAAGAATATAAATATTAAACACAAGCTCAAATTAAACAAACTCAACTAGTGATTCCCCTGCAACGACGCCAAAAATTTGATAGTAGCTCAATACAAGTGTCACAAGTGAGCCTCAAATTTAGATATTTATAAACTGAAAACCCTTGGCTAACAAAGTTAAAGTGTAGTAGAGGAGCCTCAGGTCGTATTTTTCCAAGGACTAGTTGTGGATGTTTAATTCAAGCTTGAGAGTTATTTGTCGTTTGATGTTTTGGGTTTTCTAGATAAAATGGGGGATTTTGCGATAAGGAATGACAGTATGAAATAGAATGAACTTAGTGTTGATGCAGTCTGACCCTGATTGTTGTTTTGGTGTTGACATCGATTTTAGTTTAGGTTGATGATTATGATTATGATTAAGTCCTGATCGGGGATTAGGCACGGGATGATTGAAAATCCTAACCTGGAGGGTTAGGTGTGGAAAATCCTAGCTTGGAGGGCTAGGTGTGGAAAATCCTAGCTTGGAGGGCTAGGTGTGGAAAAGTCCTAACCTGGAGGGTTAGGTGTGGAAAATCCTAGCTTGGAGGGCTAGGTGTGGAAAAGACCTAACCTGGAGGGTTAGGTGTGAAAAGTCCTAACTCAGAGGGTTGGGTGAAAAGTCCTAGCTTGGAGGGCTAGGTGAAAAGTCCTAACTTGGAGGGTTAGGTGAAAAGTCCCAGCTTGGAGGGTTAGGTGAAAAGTCTTAGCTTGGAGGGCTAGGTGGATGAAATCCTGGCTTAGAGGGCCAGGTCCTAGCTTGGAGGGCCAGGTCCTAGCTTGGAGGGCTAGGTTGGATGAAATCCTGGCTTGGAGGGTCAGGTCCCTAGCTTGGAGGGCTAGGTTGGCTGAAACCCTAGCTTGGAGGGCTAGGTTGGAGCCCCTGGATCGCTCTGGTGATCGATCTGGGAAGCTGGCATGGTGCTCCTTCGTGGATCGGTCTGGTGACCGATCCAGCGATGACTGATCGGTCTGGTGACCAATCAGGGAGCACACAGTGAGGCTGGAACTTACTGCTCAGCTCCTGATCGGTCTGGTGACATATCAGGGAGAGAGCAGTTCACTCACTGCTCAGCTCCTGATCGGTCTGGTGACCGATCAGGGAGCCCACAGTGAGTTGAGTTCCCCTGCTGATCTTCTCCTGATCAGTCTGGTGACTGATCTGGAACACTATTCAGACCGTTTTGGAGAACGATCAAGCGTCGCGAGTTCCTCACTATGACCGGTCAGGACGGAGCCTGATTGGTCTGAGCATGATCTGATCGGTCTGGTGACCAATCAGGAGGCTCTCTGATCAGTCCGGTGATCGATCAGGAGGGTTGGACTGCGAAGCTCAGAAATCGCCCGACAAAGGGATGGATCGGTCTGGTGATCGATCCACAACCTGGGATCGGTCTGGTGATCGGTCCAGGAGAGTCCCAGAGAAATCATGATTTTTGATTGAGCGTTGGGGACCGATCAGGATGGAGCCTGATCGGTCTGAACCCAGCCTGATCGATCCGGTGACCGATCACTTTAATTCAAATTGCACTGTCAGACGCTCTGATCGCGTCTGAACGTATCTGATTCTCTGCGCTTGATCTCTGATACTTGATTTTTTGCTTGATATGCTATGCTAATGGTCTGATTAAGCTGCAGGTGACAGGGATGGATTCAAACACTCAAGGAGAGTCAAAGGAGGCCTTTCCTTGGAGCAGGTTTGTCCATTTGCCATCTCAGGTTGCAACGGCTGGAGCTGCAGACTGGAGATGCTGACTGGAGCTTGGCTGAGGGAAGCTCAGGGAGTCCAGGAAGAGTTTAGTGGTAGCTGAGTGTTGCAGGTGAGCAGCTGGAGGCTACAGTGAGGTGGTGACTTGGAGCTGAGTGGAAGAGACTTAAGCGCTTGGGCGAACAAGTCTCCACAACTTTTACTCCTACAGCAATACTGCATACGCGTGATCTGTTCTCCATACTTTGCTTGTGCGATCTGTTGTTCCATCATCTTGAGCAAGCAACTATGATCTTAGAGGCAACCATCGGTTACTTGGCACTTGAAAGAAGGAACAAGGAGCTTGAGTTCATCAGCGAGAAGACACGAAGAAGGGTGTGTTGGATCAAGAATAACGATAGCGGGGGGGGGGGGGGGGGGTAAATATCGTAAAACGTTTCAGATTTAGAGAGAGTATGCACAGCGAAAAATTAACACGAAAACCAAAGCACAAGCACCAAGATTTTATTTGGTTCGGAGTTGCGGTCGGCTCCTACTCCAAGGCCCACGGTCGTTGACCATTTACTGCGGGCAATACTATAGTCGCGCAAATAATTACAAGAAGATGTACAGTAGTAGTGCAGAGAAAGTACAATTAAAAAAATTAACTCTTCTTTTACCGACGCCCATTGTGGATCGTTCTTCGGTGCGTAGGGTCGTCGTCGGCGCTAGAATCTCGAGATGAAAGTTTTCTGGAGCAGAGAGCTTGAGTAGAAGAGTGTATTGGCTTTGGAAGAAGTGATTGTTGAAGCCTTGGGGTCGAGGGGCTTTTTATAGCCTCCCGGGGCGCCCTGAACGTTGGGGGTGCCCTCCCACGTGTCACCCGATCTGAGCAACTCTCGGTCAGCCCTTATCCCACTTGAATAGGGCTGAGAGTTGACTGTGGGGGCACCCGGGACGCAGGGGGCGCCCCGGTTGACTCTTTCAGCGGGCTTCTCTGCTGGATGACGGGAGCATCCGGGGCGCCCGGGAGCACGGGGGCGCCCCGGCTAGTGAATTGCCGAAGCGTATGTTTGCTTACCTTGTTTTGCCTTGACCATGGGGGCGCCCTACTCAGCTGCTGCCTCTCTCCTTTGAGGCGTTCTGAGCTGCAGAAACTCCTTCCTTCGGTCCTGCATCCAGGGTTAGTCCAAAACAACACAAAGCAATCAAGTATTAAGTTTATACAGTCTTAGCTATCTTGGTTCTGACTTTGGGTCTCCAAAATGGAACCCTAGGTCGAACCGACGCCTACTATTCCCTCGACGGGGAACGCGTCCTCACCTACTCCTCTCAGGAGAGTTTACCTTTTGCCAACCGGCTCCTCCGGTTGGACTTTTGCCCGATGCACCTGACCAGGTCTTCGTGCCCACCTTCCGAGCAGGTCTTCGTGCCCACCTTCCGAGTAGGTCTTCGGTGCCCAGCTCCTTGCCAGGGCTTCGTGCCCAGTCCTCGACCAGGACTTCGTGCCCACCTTCCGAGCAGGTCTTCGGTGCCTAGCTCCTTGCCAGGGCTTCGTGCCCAGTCCTCGACCAGGACTTCGTGCCCAGTGTACCTAGGACTTCTTTTCCTGTATACTTAGTGAACATGTTAGATCAACATAATATCATAACTTTTGAACCCTTTTGCCATTATCAAAACACAGGTTCGACTTGGGTGCTGTCTGCACCAACAGGGTGTTCTTGCGTGAGATCTACGCTGGGTGGAGCTCGGGAGAAGCTTGCTTGTGTTCTTGTCTGTTCTAAGTGCTATGTAAGATCTTTCTTGTGTTTCATTGTGCTTAAAACTATATCCCTGTTGAAACGCTGTGGAGAGGTTACTCCACCGAGAAGGAGGTTGCATTTTATCCGGATCTTCCGGGGCTTGATCTGCCGACTATCAAGGGATCACCCACCTTAAGGGCACGCCAAAGAGTAGGGGCAAGTTATCCCGAACCTTGTAAACCCTCTTGTTAGCGTTTTGCATTTGTGCTTAGCTTAGGGTTCTAATTTTCTGTATACTCTGTTTTATTTCAAAAGCACTAAGTTTCGGTGTCTAGCTACATTCACCCCCCCCCTCTCTAGCCATCCAAGGTCCAACACTTAGCTAAAGCAAGGAACGAATTAGGGAATTGCAAGAACTACTTTTAACCTATTGAAAGAAACTAAGCAATTAAATTCAAATGATGGAATTGGAATTCAAGAATTAATTGCAGGAAACTAATTGCAGGAAACTGATTGCAGAATAAAGAAACATAGAACAAAGCAATGCTTAAGAACTTGACTTGAAGTGAAAATGGAACAATCTAAAGCAACTTGAAGAAATATATTTTTAAAACCAAAATTATCCTAAATTAAACATCAACCCAATTCATTATCAAGATTTCCCTTTGCCGTCACACAAAAGTTAAGCTGGAAACCCTCCAACTCAAAAATCAGTGAAGGAACACTCCCTGGATAAGTTGCTGCGAATTGGCCTTCCTGATCGGTCAACCGACCGATCAGGACCTATACTGATCGGACTGGAGACCGATTAGTGATACCTCTGTCCGATCATAGTCACTGATCAGTGGTTGAGAAACTCTGCAATCTCCTCTTCCTCGATTAGCTGGCTGGCGATCGATGCTTAGGAACCCTCTGTGGCATTCGGAGAACCCCTCCGAGTGCTCTGATTACTCCGAAGATGAAGAAACCCGCGATCAAGTGGAAGTTATCAGTAGAATGGAGCTCCAGTGAAACCCTCCCCTTTGCTCCTCTCAGTGATGAAATCGAATGCGAACTCAACCGGAAAGTATACCTCAATGATCTGAAAACTTGGAAACGAGCTTGGAATTGATGTTGGCCGCGCGATCGGAGAAGAAACAGATAAGAAATCGATGCAGAAACTGAAGAACAGAAGAAAACTGGGAAGAACAGTGGTGATCTGCGACACGCGACGACGACAGATCTGATCGGGAGAAGAAGTTGTTTCTATAGTTAGGAATGGACGACTGAGATCGTTCTGGCTTCATCCAACGGTCGGATCTCCTCAGATCTGAACCAAAGTTTCCAGATCTCCATCAGATGGTCAGATCTGCCTCTCCTTAGCTGGGATCAACCGGATCTACAATGGATGGCTCACATTTCTCTGCCCTCTTGAATGGACGGTTGAAACTCCCCCACACTTGATCCGACGGTCGAATGGACTCTGATTTGGTTCCAAACTTCATATCTTGATCCATGGACTTGATTAACTCTATCTTGATCTTGGATTGATCAGAAGTTGACGGATTACTCAGATCTAGCCGTTCTCTTGAATGAACGACTCATATTAATCCGATGCTTGATTACCTTGATCCGGATCCAATTCTAACTCAGGTTTGATCCAATCCAATCTAGGTCCATGATCATTTGAAGCCTATAAAATTAGATTCACATTTTAGTGCCAAAATATCTCAAATATACAAAGATTTGAATCAAAAGCCAAAATAGAAAGAATTCATGAAACCTAATGTAAATACAAACTTAAGCATATAAAAGTGGATCAAAACATGGATTTGAGAGCCTAAAATGATTGACAAAATGCTAGTTATCAGTCACATCAGTGGTCGGGCAATGGCTAGGAAAAGTATCCTAGCCGGATATTTCTGGCCTACGCTACAAGCAGATGCTAATAAGTTTGCCACCTGATGTAAAGCTTGCCAAAAGTATCAGCATATTCCTCGTCATCCAATTGAACTACTTTGAGTCTCTACAATCTCATGCCCCTTCGATAAGTGGGGAATGGACATAGTAGGTCTGATGGTGCCCAATACTAGTGTCACGATGACTACTCAAATTTAGAAATTTATAAAGCTGAAAACCCTTTGGCTTACAAAGTTAAAATGTAGTAGAGGGGCCTCAGGTCGTATTTTTCCAAGGACTAGTTGAATGAATGTTTAACTCAAGCTTGCAGGTTTATTTGTCGTTTGATGTTTGGGTTTTCTAATAAAGTGGGGGGTTTTTGGCAATAAGAACTGAAATAGCAATTCAAAACAGAATAGAATGAACTCAACTAAGCATGGAACGAATAAGAGGAAATTGCAAGGACTAGACTTAACCTAGTTGACAATTGAGCAAGTAAATTCAAACGATGCAATTGAAATTAACGAACTAATTGCAGAGAATTAATTACAGGAAATAAAAGATAGATCAAACAATTCTTAAAACATCGACTTGAAGTGAAGGTAACAAGCTAGAACAATTGAAGAAAGTAAATGTTTGAAATCGAAATAATCTGAATTTAAACACCAAATCAGTTTATCACAAGACTTCCCTTTGCTGTCACACGAAGGATGAGTTAGAAATCCTCTAAACTCAAAAATCAGCGAAGCAAAAATTCCTTGTTCAGTTTGCCTTTGACCTTGCTGTTGTGTGCTCCTTGATCAGTTAACCGACCGATCAAGGCTTCCTCTGATCGGTCACGGGACCGATCAGAGTCAGCTCTGTCCGATCAACCCGATCGGTCAGAAACTGAAATCTGCTTCCGGTGTCTTCCTCCTCGATTGGCTGAGTAACGATCGAGCTTGGAAACTCTCGATAGCCTTCAGAGAACCCCTCCACAAGCTCTGATTGCATCCGCTTGATGAAAACAACAGCGATCGATCGGAATCCACAGTGGCAGAGCACAGGCGACACCCTCACCTGCACTTCCTCAGCTGCAGCGATTAGAATTGACAAACTTAACTGAAATCTTACCTCCGCGATCTGAATTCTTGAAGACGAACAAATATGATGGGTCGCGCATGATCTATCAAAGAAAACGATGTCAAAATCGATGAAGAAGCGAAGAAAATGGGAAGAACAGAAACTGCGATGGAGGCTTGGCGACACGCGACGACCAGCGAATTGGGGAGAAGAGCAGTTTAAATACTTAGCAACAGACGACTGAGATTGTTTTTGCTCCATCCAACGGTCAGATCTATTCAAATCTGAACCAAACTCCACAGATCTTGACCAATGGTCCTGATCTACCTTTCCCTAGCTCGGATCAACTAGATCAGTGGCGGATGGCTCAGATCCTTCTTTTTCTTGAATGGATGGTCTAGATCATCTTGCTCTTGATCCAATGGTCAGATTGCTTCTGATTTAGATGAAATTTTCAGATCTTGATTTGTGGTCATGATTGACTCTATATTTGAACTCGAATTGATAAGAAGTTGACCGATGGCTCAGATCTAGCCGTTCTCTTGAATGGACGGCTCATATTAACCCGATGCTTGATCCCTTTGATCCGGATCCAACCCTGACTCAAGTTTGACCAAATTTGATCTAGGTCCATGATCATTTGAAAACTACAAAATGATATTCAAATTTAGTGCCAAAATATCTCCAATATACAAAGATTTGAATTAAAAGCCAAAATTGAGGAAATACATGAAACCTAATATAAATGCAAACTTAAGCATGTGAAATGTGGATCAAACATGGATTTAAGAGCCTAAAATAATCAACAAAATGATAGTTATCAACTCCCCCACACTTACTCTTGGGCGTCTCGCACAAGCCAACTAGTTAACTATGAATGTATCTCCCTAGATTAGTCTCAATCATAGTTAGAAGCAATTTAAAGGAAATTACCTAGGGTTGTCAATTCTCAAAAATCTAAGCTCAATGGACTAGTATATTATCCTCAAATCAACAACATAGCATACTTTATCCATCATGACTCATTGAGATGAATTTTACAAAAAACCTTGCAAGGGAAGTTCTAAAGTGGCTCTGTTCCTAAGTTCTACATTTTTATTGAAGTGGAGCTCACTCAAACACAACATGGTTCTTGCACTACCATAGGCTTGCTTGTTATCTACTCTCCACCATCATTCTTGGCTTGGATCCACATCTACAAAAGCTTATTCACACAAGTTAAGAAGATATATGAATGGATAGAAATGAGATAAAAGTTTAATGAACTTTAATATTAAAGATTCATGATAAAGAAAGTAAAGAGATATGACATGGTGATAAAAATATGGAAAAGAAATATGGCATGATAAGGAAATATAGAAAAGTAAAGAAAATATGGCATGATAAAGGAAATATGGTAAAAGTTGAGAAAGTGGAAGGCTTGGATACTCAAAAAATGTATCCCAATGCACTTTGACCCCTTTAATGGTGTCTTCTAGTGAAATCAGAGCTGTGGTGGAGTAGGGAGCAAACCATGACTCTTTGATGGCTAAATTTGGTGTGCCAGCGTCTTCTGATCGGTCACTGGACCGATCAGCCAATGACTGATCGGACTGGTGACCGGTCTGTGATACCCCTGATCGGTCTGGAGACCGATCAAGCGACGATCAGTAGCTGAAATGCAGATTCCGTAGTTGACTTCTGCCTGAAATTTCAAACTTCCAATCAATAACTCACTCTGGAATACAACTTTCTTCTTGTTTACATCTTCAAATATAGAATCCAACCCATCACTTCCACTTAATGATTTTTCTTTCCTTTTCTCTTCTTTTCTTTTGTTTTCTTTTCTATTTTTTTTTCTGCAGCTGCTCTGTTTTTTTCAGCCAATGCTTTAATTTTCTTCTTCCTCAGCTGCAATTCGATTCATAACTTCACAACTTGGAGCTTTTCATGATAATAGGAAACTAAGTGCTCCACTCGGTATAATTTTTAACATATGAAATGATACAAAAAAAAATTTTCTTTTTCCTTCACTTCTTCAACTCATACTTGATATAAAACATTTTGCTTGTGAATTTCCAAATACTTCATGTTTCTTCAAAATAATGCTTGCATCCTCCCCCACACTTAAACATTTGTCTGTCTCGGGCAAAGTAACATCAAGATACATTAAGGTAACCAAGTCCAATGCAAAATATTATGATGAACATGGAGAATAGGGAAAGGAAATATAGAATAAGAGTGTATCAACAAGGCAATTGCAAAAAGGATATGAGATAGAAGACAAAATGATTCACCTCTATAAATGTGGTCCATTCATAGAGTTATAGCTTTAAAAGAACCTAAGCAAGTTCTAGAGTACAATCACATGTGTGTATCACAAAGATTAGGTCATTCCTCACTAGGTAAAAAGAATTTATCTCAAGTCATCAATTTAGAATCCATAACTAAGTAGTACTCAAGCATCCAAGAATTTTCATCCAATGGCTCAAATCCTAAGTTTTAACAACCAAATTTAATTTGCTTTCAAATGACTCTAAAATGATATAAGAAAATCTAGATGAATACATTTATTCCTAGTCATGCAAGAAATAAAATGCCAAGAAGACTAACATGATATCTACAATGACTTTTATGCACTCTACTCTATTCTAGCATTTATTAGCAAGAACTCATTTGAAAAGAAAAATTACTACTTGAAAACATGAAAAGGATATTTACAATGAAATAAGAGTGTAAAAAGAAAACAACTCCCCTTCAAGTAGGGTAGAGAGAACGTAGCATCCATCTTGGGAGAACTATCCTCCTATGATCAACCTCGTAGTGCGCAGATTTCTCCCTTATTAATTTTGCACAAGCGTCTTCTGGTGGTCGGAAACGATTAAGGTTCAGAATCCATTCTTGGGGTAGATAATTAAAAGTCAAAGTGAACTCGACCCCTCCCACTGCATGCTCTTTAGAAGTTCTTCTAGGAGGTTATAGGTTATTAAGTTTCAGTACCCATTCTAGAAGCCTATGGGATCCTACAAAACCATATAAAGAAAATACCTCCCACATGCATGCAGTGTAAGAAAGGAATGAAATATGAACAACCTCTACATAAAATGAATCAAGATATGCGTCACATCCTATGAAATCAATTTTCGGTACCTCAATGAATTTATCATAATTATTTTCTACAAAAGATACATCAAGAAACTCATCACAACCAATGAAATCCATTTTGGGTACCTCTATCAATTTTTCACCGTCAATATCTGCATAGGATGTATCAAGAAATGTATCGCAACCAATGAAGTCAACCTCGGGTACCTCCATGAGTTTTTCATAATTAATATTCACATAAGATGTATCAAGACATGATTCACAGCAAATAAAATCAACATTGGGTACCTCTATGAAATTTTCACAATTATTTTCCACAAAGGATGTATCAAGTAATGCATTACAACCAATAAAATCAATTTTAGGCACCTCTAAAAACTTTTCGCAATCCATATCTACAAAAGATGTATCAAGTAATTCACCACATTCAACAAAATCAATTTTAAGTGCCTCTACAGGTTTTTCACAAATAATTTCTACAGAAGATGTGTCAATAAATTCATCACAATGAACAAAATCAACCCTAGGTTCTTCCATGAATTTTTCACAATCAGGCTCTATATATAATGTATCAAGACATGCTTCACATTCAACAAATTCAACACTAGGTACCTCTATGGATTTTTCAAAATCAAATTCTACAAAGGATGTATCAAGAAATTCATCACAGATAATAAAATCAGTTTGAGGTACCTCTATTGATTTTTCTAAAGAAATAGGAGGAATTCTTACCTAATCATGCTGAAGAATACCTGGAGGTTCTACAAGAGTAGATGTGACTATTGCTTCCTCTTGGTCAAGTATAGACTCCACTTCAAGCTCAGGTTCTGGTGGACACTCAACTAAGAAAGGTGATTCTTGGGCCCTTGCTTCCACCATGCAAGTCCCTACACTTTCATACTGATCCTCTGAATCTTCTAATGTATCAGTCAATGGTGGTCCCTAGGGCTCTGTGCAATCCCCTACACCCGTAGAATCATCCCCAATGCAAGCTTCCTCAGTAGTATCTGCAACAACCATATTAGAAAAGTTAGGACCAACAATAACGATATCATCGCAAAATAAAAGTCTAGAATGATCCTGTGGAGCTTCAGCTTCAAATTCAAGGTTGTCACATACTTTTCCATCCATCTCCTCCAATGCCTCTGTCTCTATTGCATCTTCAACCTCATCTAAGCTAAAATCTCCTCCCACTATGTCAAGTGAAACATCATCAGCAATTAACTCGGCCTCAACATTCTCATCTGAAATACCCATGTTAATGCTAGGAGGTTCCTCTCTGGGGTGCTGTGAAAAATGTAGAGAGACTTTTGGCTCCTCCTCTTGAACTAAAAAATTTGGAAATGAACTCTGAATGGAAATTTCAAGAGGAATCACTGCTGTAGGTGCCCTGATTTTGCTGAATTCTTCTTTCTCTTCCGCCAAAATTGCAAGATCAATTGAAGAAGGTCTTAGACTTGCACTAGAGTCACTACTAACGGATGTAAACTCAACTTCGGGGCTGTTTTGAGTGGGGAAATGGAATGCTGGAAATTTTTCAGGAAATTCAGCATTTGGAGTGTTTAAACTTGAAACAACCTCTTCATTCCTCAAAGTTGGTGCATAATCATACCCCTTAAAATCAAGAGTAGCTTGAGAAGGTGATTGGATTGATCCTTGTGCTTGCATTAGATTCATTTTACAAACTAATTGTTCAACGTGTCTCTCGATGTTTTGAAGCGAAGAATGTTGTGCACTTCGTTGTTGTATCATTTGTTGCATAATCTCCCCAAGCCTTTGTTGATGAGCCTCAAGCTCACTAGAATCCTCAAATTCTCCTTGATTGGCGTGGACCTCTTGTTGATCTTGAAATGTAGTATTAGGTTGCTCAAAACTGTAAGTAAGCTGTGGATTTTGAAAATCAAGTTGTTGGGGTTGATCAAATGAATAATTGGACTGCTGAAGTTGTTGAAAATTAGTTCGACAACTTAGTGGAGGTTGCTGAAAATTGTGACCCTGAAATTGCTGATCTGCTTGCTGAAGTGATGGTTGAAAAGTTGAAAATTTTGGAGTTGTGAAGATGGAAAATCTTGCTGAAAATTCTAGAATGGTGGTTGATAAACTTGCTGTGAAGGTTGCCATTCTTGCTGATCATAATGAAATGGTTGTTGGAAATCTTGGAAATTCTGCTGAAACTACTGTTGTGGCTGCTGAAATGGTTGAAAATTTTGCTGAAGATTTGGATTGCAACCTTGCTGAAAATTCTGGAATTGTGGTTGAAATTGCTGTGGTGGCTAATTGAAAGGTTGGTACTGTTGAAAATTTGAATAGGGCTATTGAAATTCTTGGAAAGGCTGAAATTGTGGCTGCCCTTGCTGAAATTGAAAATTTAGTTGCTGAAAATATTGATCTTGCTGCTGAAATTGTTGACACGGCTGCTGGTAAGTAGATGAATAAGCATTTGTTCTTTGTTGGCATTCCATAAGCTTCACCAAACATTTTAACTCCAACAATGAACTTTTGATCTCTATTTGTTCATTTGAAAACATTTTGAACCTGCAGTCCTGTCACAAAACAAATAAAATGGCAGCAACCGTATAAAAAAGATAAAGCAATCAAGTAGAATCAAAGAATATAAATATTAAACACAAGCTCAAATTAAATAAATTCAACTAGTTATTCCCCGGCAATGACGCTAAAAATTTGATGGTGCCCAATACTGGTGTCACGATGAGCACTCAAATTTAGAAATTTATAAAGCTGAAAACCCTTTGGCTTACAAAGTTAAAATCTAGTAGAGGGGCCTCAAGTCGTATTTTTCCAAGGACTAGTTGAATGAATGTTTAACTCGAGCTTGCAGGTTTATTTGTCGTTTGATGTTTGGGTTTTCTAATAAAGTGGGGGGTTTTTGGCAATAAGAACTGAAATAGCAATTCAGAACAGAATAGAATGAACTCAACTAAGCATGGAACGAATAAGAGGAAATTGCAAGGACTAGACTTAACCTAGTTGACAATTGAGCAAGTAAATTCAAACGATGCAATTGAAATTAATGAACTAATTATAGAGAATTAATTGTAGGAAATAAAAGATAGATCAAACAATTCTTAAGACATCGACTTGAAGTGAAGGTAACAAGCTAGAACAATTGAAGAAAGTAAATGTTTGAAATCGAAATAATCTGAACTTAAACACCAAATCAGTTTATCACAAGACTTCCCTTCGTCGTCACACGAAGGATGAGTTAGAAACCCTCTAAACTCAAAAATCAGCGAAGCAAAAATTCCTTGTTCAGTTTGCCTTTGACCTTGCTGTTGTGCGCTCCCTGATCAGTTAACCGACCGATCAGGGCTTCCTCTGATCGGTCACGGGACCGATCAGAGTCAGCTCTGTCCGATCAACCCGATCGGTCAGAAACTGAAATCTGCTTCCGGCTTCTTCCTCCTCGATTGGCTGAGTAACGATCGAGCTTGGAAACTCTCAATAGCCTTCAAAGAACCCCTCCACAAGCTCCGATTGCATCCACTTGATGAAAACAACAGCGATCGATCGGAATCCACAGTGGCAGAGCACAGGCGACACCCTCACCTGCACTTCCTCAGCTGCAGCGATTAGAATTGACAAACTTAACTGAAATCTTACCTCCGCGATCTGAATTCTTGAAGACGAACAAATATGATGGGTCGCGCGCGATCTATCAAAGAAAACGATGTCAAAATCGATGAAGAAACAAAGAAAATGGGAAGAACAGAAACTGCGATGGAGGCTTGGCGACACGTGACGACCAGCGAATTGGGGAGAAGAGCAATTTAAATACTTAGCAACGGACGGTTGAGATTGTTTTTGCTTCATCCAACGGTCGAATCTCTTCAGATCTGAACCAAACTCCACAGATCTTGATCAATGGTCCTGATCTACGTTTCCCTAGCTCAGATCAACCAGATCAGTGGCGGATGGCTCAGATCCTTCTTTTTCTTGAATGGATGGTCTAGATCATCTTGCTCTTGATCCAACGGTCAAATTGCTTCTGATTTAGATGAAATTTTCAGATCTTGATCTGTGGTCATGATTGACTCTATCTTTGAACTCGGATTGATAAGAAGTTGACCGATGGCTCAGATCTAGCCGTTCTCTTGAATGGACGGCTCATATTAACCCGATGCTTGATCCCTTTGATCCGGATCCAACTCTAACTCAAGTTTGACCAAATTTGATCTAGGTCCATGATCATTTGAAACCTACAAAATGATATTCAAATTTAGTGCCAAACTATCTCCAATATACAAAGATTTGAATTAAAAGCCAAAATAGAGGAAATACATGAAACCTAATATAAATGCAAATTTAAGCATGTGAAATGTGGATCAAACATGGATTTTAAGAGCCTAAAATAAGTTTGCCACCAGATGTAAAGCTTGCCAAAAGCATCAACATATTCCTCGTCATCCAATTGAACTACTTCGAGTCTCTACAATCTCATGCCCCTTCGATCAGTGGGGAATGGACATTGTAGGTCCTTTCCCAACGGGGCCACAGCAAAAGAAGTTCCTATTGGTACAGGTGGATTACTTCTCCAAATGGGTCGAAGCCGAGCCACTCGCTCAAATTTCGGAGGCTACTTTGATGAAAGTCCTCTGGAGGGATATTGTCTGTAGATATGGGATTCCACACAAGCTGGTATCAGACAATGACAGATAATTTGCATGTCACAAACTCAAAAAATGGTGTGAAGGGTTAGGTATTCATCAAGTCTTCACTTCAGTCACTTATCCACAAAGCAATGGTCAAGATGAAGTTGTCAATAGAGAAATAATCAGAAGACTCAAGATAAAGATAGAATATGTCGGGGGGAGTTGGGTTGAAGAACCCCCGAGCGTTCTATGGTCCTATCGAACAACTCCCAAAGAAGGAACCAGACAAAGTCCTTTTAATCTGGTCTATGGCGCGGAGGTCGTGATCCCTGTTGAGGTAGGCGACGAATCAACTCGGCGACTCTATACCAAGGAGAATAATGACCAGAAGCGATTAGTCGATTCAGATTTGGTGACGGAAGTGCGTGACAAAACAGCTACCCGACTAGCTGCTTACTGTCAACGCATATGACAAGTCTATAACTGCAAAGAATTCTGATTCATCATTTCCATTAATTCAAAAAATTCTGATTCATTACCATTAAGGATTGAGTTTCTTTAATTGCAATTTTAGATGCAATTATTCTACTTATTTAATACTTCTATTTTATTTGAATTCTTGTAAGCCTTTTTAATTATAGATTCAATTTTAGTAAATTCATCTTTATCTTCAGAATCATCATTATCTTCATCTTTAGAGTTATATTCAGAATTGATAAAAGTTATATCATTATCTTCAAAATAAGTAGAATAATTTTCAGGATTACTAATTAAAGTTGTATTATTATATTCAAAATTAATAGAATTATTAATTAAGGTTCATAATAATCTTCAACATCGTTAGAATTATCCTAAGAATTATTAATTAATGTTTCATTATTATCTTCGAAAATATTAATTAAGGATTGAATATTATCTTTAGAATTATTAAGATTATCTTCAGTATTAATAGAATTATCTAATATTAATAAGATTATTTTCAGTATTATTAATTAAAGGTTGTGAATTATCTTCAAAATCATGAGAATTATCTTCAGAATCATTATAATTATCTTTAATATTATTAGGATTTTTTAAAAAAAGTTAGAATTAATTTTTAAGATTGCAGCATTAATATTAAAAATTAAGGAGTTAATATTTAATATTTTAATATTATCAATATTTGATTTGGGTCAATTACTAGCTAATTTATCATGCAATACATTAAGTTTGCTATACAGAAAATCTAATTTATTAGAAAAATTAACATTGTTATCTAAATTACCAGAGAGATTATGCAACTGTGTAGGAATTTAAAAAATATTATTGCAGAAATTAATTTTTGTACCTCCTTTACCGTTGTCACATTTCTTGGCATTGTTGACCTGCTGATCCTCCAGTCTGGACACTGATTCTTGTAGTGTCCCTGCTATTGGCACTTGAAGTATCTGATATGGTTCTTGTTCCTCCATACTCCTAGCGCCGATACCTTCATTGCCGCCGGTGGTGACGTACGAGTCTTACGAGTAGGACACTTATTTTTATAGTGTCCTCTCTCACTGCACTTGAAACAAATTATATGAAACTTAAAATCATACATAATTAAAACATACCTTATTCACCCTTGGCTCCCCCTCAATTTTTGGCCTTCTTGTTCCTTCAGCAGTGAGTCCGATCAAAGCCACCTACTCTAATACCAATTGTAGGATCGAGATTGAGCGATAGAGGGGGGAGGGGCTGAATATCGCTTCACAAAAACTTTTCGTCGGGCCTTCGTCGATCGTTCACTTAATATCAGAGTTATTAGTAGCAGCGGAATAAAAGACAAAGCGAAAATATATAGTGCAATCATGCGAGATTTACTTAGTTTCCAAACCCCCAGGATCAGTACATCTAAGGCCTAATTACGGGAAACACCTGTCCACTAGTGGTCTCCTTTCCACAAGTTTTCCGGAGGTAGAGAAACCCATCTGACAGTTTAAGTACAAGCACAAATAATAATGAAATAAGTACAACTTGTAATACACAAACCAATGTGTGAAAGTCTCGGCCAACTATGGAAGTCTGAAGCATCGCACACTTCTTCCTGAAGCCGCCTTGGCCACAGAGCTTCATTTTAGCACTTTTTCTTCGCAGGGAATGAGTTAGCAGATTTGAGAATTGATGTCTTGAACTGCTACACTCGACCCCTTTTTATAGTACTTACTCAGGGGCCTGAATGGCCTTTCAGGCTCCCTCATTACGGTCAAAACTTGATCTGAGCTAGCGTACTGGGCGCAGAGATAAGGCTTGCATCCCAGGCGTCTGGGATGTTAGGCACTTGGGTTTATTCAGGTGCCCAGGAAGCCCTTTCCTAGGTTATTATTTTCTTGCATTTCCTCTCCTAACTTGCCTCCAACTCCAGGTTCCTACAAGACAAACAAACACAAGACAAAACAAATAATCCTAATCCTTAATGATTGACAGCTAGAGCTATCTGGTTCTGACTTTGGATTTCAAATGAAATCCTAGGTCGAATCGACTCCTACTGTTCTCTCATCGGGGAATGCGTTCTCACCTACTCCACTCAGGAGAAGTTATCTTTTGCTAATTGGGACCTCCGGTTGGACTTTTACTCGGCCTCCGAGAATCCAGAACTCAACGACGTTCGACCTTGACCTGTCTCAACTCCTATCCGCGATCCCCACTCAGCAAAGTCTTCTGCTCGATCCCCCGGACCAAGTCTTTGTACTCGGCTTCACTTGCCAAGTCTTCATTGCCCGATCCCCGACCAGGACTTCGTGCTCAACCCTGCATGCCCAATCTTCGTGCCCAATTCCCCGAATCAGGACTTCGGTGCCCAACCCTCGGACAAGAATTAGTGCCTCGATAAGAACTTCTTTGCTAGTCATCTTAATCCTGACTAGACTTCTTTCTGCCAAACATCAAGTCCTGTTTGGCTTAGTCTAAATATGTTTTATTATTCCGCCAAACATCAAGTCATGTTTGACTTATCTCTTGGTTAAACTAACCAACCCTGGGTTCTTTGCCAAATATCAGATCATGTTTGACTAACCCTTATTCTAACTGATCAAACGTTGGTATATTGTCAAACATATCAGATCTAGGTTTAATCACCTTGCCAAACATCAGGTACTGTTTGGCTAACCTTTGGTCAACCTGATCAAGCTTGGGTTTACCCTACCAAAAATCAGGTCCCGTTTGGCTTAACTCTTGACTACTTTGATTAGATCTTAGTATATTGTCAAACATCAAAACACTAGAGGTTGACTGTTCATGTCTGATGCTCTTTACACCAACACATATTCCACATATCTTAGTCTAAAAATTCAAAATAAATTGATTTAAATGTTGGAAAATAAAGTAAAAACTATAATTCTTAGAAAAATCTAAGAAGTAAAATATTATTGAATTTGTACTAGATTGCACTCTAGACATAAGTCATGAGGAACAAATGTCTCTTGTAATACATTGTGTGGATAATTCAACAAACATTGTTGTGGTTGAAGAATATTGGGTAGTTGTTTTGGAAGTGGATGACACTTTTGGATTTAGTCTTTTTACTAAATAAAAAATGTGTTGAATGATCTCGAGCTTAATATTGATGATATAAGAGACCAAGGGCATGACATTGGATATATCCAATATGAAAGGCAAGTATAATGAGGTGCAAAAAATATTACTTGAAATAAATCATGGAGGCATTTATACACCTTGTGCATGTCACATTATATGACTAATTATTGTTTTAAAGCTGTCTATTTTTGAAGTGATACAACATATTTATACATTGTTTTCCTCTTCTACCAAGAGTTGGAGAGTTTTTTAAGATCATGTAGAAGACTTGACAGTTAAGCCATTGTCACAAACTCATTGAAAAAGTCATGTTGAAAGCATGAAAGCTATAAAAGAACAAACATCAAAAATTAGATATGCTTTACTTGATTTGGCAAAAACGAGTAATGATCCAAAACAAAGAGTGAAGCTGAATCATTGACAACATATGAACTTGAAAATTTTGAATTCTTGCTTGGCATAGTAATTTCGTATAAGTTGTTACATGCAATCAATACCGTTAGTAAATTTCTTTAAGCTGAAATATGGACATTGTTGTTGCAATTAAATAATTAAAAGGACTTATTCATACTTTTAAAGAGTATAGAGAGTTTGGATTTGATAAGGCCATGATGGAAGAAAAGCAAATGGTGAAAGAAATGGAGATTGAATCTACGTTCAAATATAAATGCATTATCCTAAAAAAGAAACAATTTGATGAAAAATAGTAGTGAAGATATAATACAATCAGCTGAAAAATCTTTTAGAGTTAATTTTTTTCTATTCTTAATTGATCAAGATATTTCTTCACTAAAACTTGATTTGAACAATTTCAGAAGTATGAAAAAACATTTGGATTTTTGTTTAATTCAGAGAGATTTAAGATTGCTAATGATGATAGTCTAATGAAATCTTATAAAAGTCAAACATTGATAGAGATGATCTGTATATGAAGTTATCAATCTTGAAGCAGTCTTTACTCATGGATGGAAAAAGAGTATTAAATGTTTTATGTTATCTAGAAATATGGATGATTGTTATCCAAATACTCATGTTGCCTACAGAGTTTTGTTAACTATATCAGTTATATTGACTTCTACAGAAAAAAGTTTTTCCAAGTTAAAATTGATTAAAACACATCTTCGATCAACCATGTCACAAGAAAGATTAAATGGATATTGACGATGTTGTCTATTGAAAAGAAAATAGTCGAACATCTTCATTATACAAACTTAATTGATATTTTTACAGTTAAAACAACAAGACGTGGTCTATTTAAATAATTATTGGTAATATTTATTTATTTTTATTTGATTATATTTTACAATATTAAATATTATTTAACTTTATATTTTACTTTACATATTGTATCCTATCTAACAAATGACAACAATATGCTATTGGTATAGAGGATACCATAATCAAACCTATTTTGATATTAGCAAATGATCAAGTTAAGTTGTGTTGTTGTTTGATGAAGCTAACAAGTGTACAGGAAGATTATCTTTGTGAAGCCCAATTATGGCTGGGCAAAAGCCTCAACAGATCGTGGAACTAGGCAAGAAGTCTAGATGGGTCTAGGGGACCTCACATCTACAGACGGACTCGATTGGTCTAGAGGACTCGATATCAAGATGAAGCCTTGGTAGCCGATTCGATGTTGAGCAGTTGAAGTCCAAACAGGTCTGAGGACTTGATGTTTGGTAGGTGAGTAAAGGTAAGCTCCTAGAGGAGAGTACAGTGAGGTTATGTTCTAATGGAACAACCCTAGGCGTTGATCTAACTAGATAGAGAAACCTACGAAAATTTCTAAGTTGAAATTAGAATACACACTACTGTCTTTACTATGCATTATTAATGTACTAATTCTGTTTTGCAAGGTTAACTTTCATATTAGTTGTATTGTGCTAACTTTTTAATGTAGATCAGTCAAACTTAGATTGGCTAATGTTCGGTCGACTGATAATCAGGATCAGTCGATTGATCCAACCTAAGTAGCATTGCCATGAAGGAAATCCGACTTAATCCATCGACTAATCATTAGGATTAGTCGACTGATCCATATTTAATATACATGCGGATGAAGATGGAAATATATTTAGGCGACTAATCATCTAGATCCATCGACAGATAATTTTATTGCAGTGTTAGCTGACCCATGAATATAAGGAAAGGTGCGGGATTCCGTCGACCGAACAGGAGGTTCAGTTGACCAACGGATCGGTCAACTGAACGATTTTTTAGTTGACATAATGTTGCCTATATAAGGAGTTCGAGATTAGTGCTCAGTGATAACTTCATCCCTTGCCTCATTCTATTCCCGCGTCTTCTGATCATGCAAGCTTCTCTACTCTAATGTCGGGAAAGCTCACCGATATCTAGGTCTAACCTCACATCTTCATTGTCGGTATACTTATATTATTGTACTTGCATTTCATCTTGAGAAGATAGTAGAGTGTTACTATTCTCCTCCATCTCTTGTACGGATTTGCTTACTTCGAAAGGATTTTATAGAAAGGGATATTAGTGGATTGCCCAACGAAGTAGTCGAGGATTGCGAGTCTTGGAGTAAAAGTCGACGAAGACTTCAAACCAAGTAAAAAATAATTGTGTCTTAATTTCTATTTTTGCACTGTGACTTTGATTCATTATTTACAAAAGAAAAGAAAGATTTTAAAGCGAGATTCACCCTCCTCTCACTGCTAATGATCCAACATATGCATTATACTATTGTAGGTAAAATGCAAGTAAGACGTATTGCATTAAATGATTACTGATAATATTTTTTATTACATTTCAAAATTTCATGTTATTCAACTCTTTATTTTACTGTATATTTTACAAACTCGCTAAAAAATTATGATTGAACATTAAAAGGAGGATCATATTTAGAAATGTGGATGATTTTTTAGCTAAAATAGTAGTAAGACATTGTAAAGGGGCCTTTTCTTTATTTTGAAGTTTGACTCTCTCTCTCTCTCTCTATATATATATATATATATCACTCTTGTGCACACTCGTGGCGCCTAGATCGAATTGGCCAAGTGCATGGAATATGGTTAAACAATGGTTTTATTTTATTTAATTAGCTCAGGGTTAACCAATAAAATTTTACCTCTAGGATTTAGGTTTCCCACTGGGTTAGGACGTTATAATCTTCAAGCTAAAAAAATTTAAAATGAAAAACTTTTATGTGCTCACGGAATATAGTAAATGTATTTAGGTTTTATATTTGAGAAAATGTTGATTTTTTTTAAAAATCAAAAAAATTGAATCGGGGTGCTTGGATTCAATCTAGGCACCCCGAAAAATTAAATTGGGATGCCTAGATTTAATCTACGTGACAGAGGTGTCATGGACAGTCACGAAAATGAAGAGCCTGTATGGTATCAAGTGTGTGTGTGTGTGTGTGTGTGTGTCTATAGAGAGAGAGAGAGAGAATGAGTGAAAGAGAGAGTGTGTGATATATTGCGTGTGCCCTAGTACGCGGTGGCTTGTGCCCCTAAGGGGGGTGTGCCTACATGGTAGTCAATAGTTATGCATGCAGGTGCGCATTGGGAGGCCTGCTACATGCTACGTACTATATACCATATTTTTCTTTGACACAATTAACTTCCTGAACGGTCACCAAGGGTCTTTCAATCTTTGAAATATTTTTTCGAATGCATATCACATATAAGTTTAAAGTTAATTATTAAGTATGAGGAGACAAAAATCTTATGGATAAAACTTAACTAGTTGTATCAATTTGTTTTGTCAAAAGTTAAAAAAAAAATTTTGTGGACACAAACAAGCTATGCAAAGAAATAATTTGTATTGATCTCTAAGAAATAATCATTTAACTAACCACAGATGCCCAATGTATGAATATATAATTCATTTTGATAATATCAATATAATATTACTGACAAAAACAATGAATATTTTTTAAAAATGAATTTCAATCATCATCTCTCATATTTTGGAATCGATGTTTAGATACTTGTATCAAATCCATTATTATATTCATAAAATTTTAGTTAGAATCCCTAAATTATGTTTAATTAGGTTAGATACAAAACTAAATGAAAATATTAACTCTAATAAATCAAATGACTTAGTTTTGACTAGGGGAGAACGGGAAATGACGTTTAATTTCGAAGCATATCTCGTGTCATTTATTTTTTGTTCCATTGCAGAAGACTACGTACACGTCTCATTTATTTTTCATTTAGGAAAGGGTCGTTGCTTCGATAACCAAGAAGGCTCCTGTGCCTCGCCAAGATCTTGAAGCCAATTATTGAAATCTATTTTCAAACCTGAATCTAACTCAAGGTTCAATCAAATCATAGTTTCTAATCTAAAATCAAAGATAAAATTTGATGCATCTCACAAAACAGATAAGGGTACCTTGTTTTGTCACTTAGAATTAGGTAAGATATTTAAGGCCTAAAAACTTAGTCTAACTCAACCAACCACACATCTAATAAATTTTACCTTATTTAAACTCAACTTAAAAAAACATAAAATTTAACTTAATCATTTTTCAAAATTTAACTTAATCATAAAAATTTAACTTAAATATTTTTTAAAATTTAACTTAATTTTTTTCAAAATTTAACTTAAATATTTTTCAAATTTAACTTAAACATTTTTTAAAATTTTAACTTAATATTTTTCAAAATTTTAACTTTTTTTAACATCATTTTTTTGGTTAACTTAACTTAATCATTTTTTACCAAAACCTTAGACTTAATTGTGTGCTTCATTGCGATTTATCATGGTCAAACAAGGGTTTCAAAGTGCCCAATACTTTTTAAAAATTGCCTCGAACCGAGTTTCAAAGTGCCTCGGGCGCCCGAGGTACTACCTCGGGCGCCCGATAATTTAATTTTAGCTTTTGCACGATCTTCGAAGCACCCCTAGTTTTACAAAACCACGGGTGCCAGTCAAAACCATTGCCATCCATCTGATCTCGGGCACCCGAAACTTTTTTTGACCTGGGCGCCCTCCAAGCACTTGGGTGCTCAGCCGGGGCTATATAAGGCCCCCGCTAACAACCCTCAACTCCACACCAACAACCCTCTTACTCTCCTCCTTTCCTTTCTAAGCCATCCTCGAGTGGTCGCGATCAACCAAGGGTCGTCCCCACTTCTTAATCTTCGACTATGCCTCCTCGGTAAGATTTTGTTTTAAACTTGTCCTTAATTTCTAATTTTTTAATTATCATGCTATATATTTTGTTTAGAAAACGTCGTATTACTAAGGCTAACCCCACTGCTGAGCCTAGCCCTGACCCTAGGTTCCCATCATTAGCCCTCTTCAATAAGTTTGCAACCACTATCTATAAACCACTCAAAACCAACTATCTTAATAGAAGCTTCTTTAATCAATCCTGTCCCTTAGTTATAGAAGCCATTAACTACTATCAACTTGACTGATTAGTTTATTATAATAACTCAATAAATACAACCTTATGTGCTGAATTCTATAATAACTTGGTTAAGATAGATGACTTTAGCTATTCTACCTTGGTTTAGTCCCTTCCACTTACCATTGACCTACGTATCCAGGACTACGCACTTTATCGAGTCTTGATTCGCTGCATTCTACCACTGACCTCTCGGGATGTAACGGTTATGCGACCTTTCCATTCCTTCCTACTTTATGCTATGATTCACCACCTCGACATAGACATCAGACTCCATATTTTTCAGACTATCATTTACGCGTCCAGTGTCTCTACCTGATCAAGAGTGTGGACGCCTTACTGTCATATCTTGACCGTACTCTTCCACTATTATGGACGCGATATTATTGCTGGCGAGACTATTAGGATAACAGAGTTCGATGAAGTAGGGATTAGGAACTTCTCGTTAGCAACGATAGACGTCTCGGCTACCGGGGTCATCTCGTGGAGACGATTGTGAGCTCCACCACAGGATGATTCGGAGGACGACGTGGATATCGATGTCGCGGAAATCACTGTCGATATCGAGGAGCAGCTGCAACAGCCTCCGCCACCGCCTCCTCCCTTGACTATGGACCAGCGCCTTACACGGATTAAGCAGGAGATCCATAGCATTCGGGAGGAGATGGAGGCCCGTCATTTGGAGAGGATGGACATCGATTAGGCCACCACACAAAGATGATGGCTATGTTTCGATCATGGCATCTGGGCTCATATCCTTCGTAGTCTTACTTTGTATTTTGACTATGGGCAGATGTGGACTTGACTTAGCTGTTGACCTTTTATATGACTTAGTTGATTCTGGATGACCTCTATTGACTTGCTTTATTTTTTTGAATGTGTTCAGTAGAATAGGTTTATTTATTTACTTATTTTTGATAATGAGAATAATTTTTGTCATTTTTCAAAAAAAATTATCTGTTAACTATTTTTCAAAAATCCGTATGTTTAAAATCATATTTTTTGTTTAACATTTTATTTAATTTTTTGACTTAGTTTTTTCAAAAAAATTTACCCCCTTTAAAACTATGGATTTTTTCGTTGTAGACTTAGCTTAAGACTTAACCCTAGTTTGCATGCTTCTATAGATTTAGAAGTCAGCATCTCACAAGCACTTTAGGATCCCTTGATTGACAACTTAGATTGAGTTGAGATGCTTAGGCCTATGCTTTAACTCAAGATACTTTAAGTTAGTGCATCAAAAGTAGTTGGGGTAATAAATATAATTGAACATTAATCAAGTTATGTAATCAAGTTTAGAAAGTCTAACTTGATCTGACTACTTAACTTGACTAACCCAAGTGAAAGTTACTATTTTATAATAGTCAGTAAATAATTAAAAGGGTTAGACAGAGACCCAACGATTGGTGATTTGGTTGTTCTTCAAATTATTTTTTAAAATTATTACATAGTTGACTTTTGTATTCTTTAACTTAAATCATGCTTGTACTCAAATGGGTATACTAAATTGGTTCAAAATGTATTCATCAACATTAGTTCTTTATCTTAAACTTGTCATTTAGAAATTAATTCTTAACAATATTCATTGTTTTATTAACTTAGAATCACTTTTTCAAATTCTTCTCTTGTAATTATGTTTTCAAAGTTCACGGGCTCTGATACCCAATTATTTTGAGTTGTCTTTCCCTCTCCTTAATCAAATTTTTTTTTTCTATGTGATAAAGGGGGAGAGTAGGGAAAAATAATTTTTTTCAAAAAAATCTTTTCTTACAATTGTTTTTGATATATGGCAAAGGGTGAGAGAAGAGAAAAGTAAAGTAAAAAGATTTTCAAAGTTTTTTAAAAACTTATGTTTTTTTTTTAAATTTGTCTTTCAAAGGGAAGAAATTTATAATTTAACTGAATTTTTCAAAGAATTAACTTTTTTAAAGTAATACTTAGAATTTTTCAAAGATGTTAGAAAATCTTTTCAAATTGAAAATTTGCATGCTTTTTAGCTTTGGGGGAGAATTTCAAATGAAATGGGAGCTTTATGCATTCTTTCAATTTTTCAAGATTCTGACTTAAACTGTAAATATTTTAAAAATAAGAGGGAGATTTTATCAAGGGGGAGAGTTAAAAGTTTTTTTTTAACCTTGAAAAAAATTCCTCTAATATTGAAAATATATCTAACTCTAGTTCTTTACTTATATATTTTTTTTAACTTAACTTTTGAACTAGGTTTCCATAAATCAAAAAAGTAGAGATTGTTGATTCTGGAAGCACCATATCGAACCTAGTTTTGATAATGGCAAAGGGTTCAAAGTTATGTTTGTGTTGTGTTCTAATGGATTCGCTAAGTGTGCAGGAAAGTCCTAGATTACCTAGGCACGAAGTCTTGACTTGTAGGATTGAGCACGAAGTCTTGGTCGAGGACTGGGCATGAAGTCCTGGTCGAGGACTAGGCACCGAAGACATGACCAAGGGTTGGGCATGAAGACCTGGTATGAGAAATTGGGCACCGAAGACCTGATCGAGGGTTGGGAACGAAGACCTGGTTTGAGGAATTGGACACGAAGTCCTGGTCGAGGACTAGGCACAAAGACCTAATCTGGAAGATCGAGCAGAAGACTTAGCCGAGCGAGAACTACGGACTGAAGTAGGGACGGGGTCGAGGTACGGGCGACTCGAGATCCGGGAGCTTCGGAGATCAAGCAAAAGTCCAATCGAAGGTGTCGGTTGGCAAAAGGTAGCTTCTCTAGAGTGGAGTAGGTAAAGGACGCGTTCCTCGAAAAAGAGAACAATAGCCGTCGGTTCGACCATGGATTCATTTGAAATCCAAAGTCAGAACCAGACAACTCTAGCTATCAATCATTCATGCATTTAATATATTATTGTGTGTTGGATATGGGATGGCTAGAGAGGGGGGTGTGAATAGCCACCCACTAAAAACTGTGGCTTCTTTTTCTTTCTGCAATTAGGTTAGCAGCGGAAAAAAAAATAGAACAGAAAGAAAATAGAGAGGGAACAAACCAGACGCTAACAGAAAGATTTACAAGGTTCGGGGATAACTTGCCCCTACTCCTTGGCGTGCCCGTGAAGTGGGCGATCCCTTGATCGTCAGCAGATCAAGCCCCGGAATGAATCCAGATAAAATCTTTTCCTTCTCAGTGGAGTAACCTCTCCACAGATCTCAGAAATGTATCATGTTGAGCACAGGAGACCACGAGAAGAAACTTATGGATGCAACCTTAAGCACAAGCATAGAAAGCACGAAGAAGAAGCTTAATACAAAGCACAACACATCCCAACTTCACACAAGAACCTTCACTCAACTCTTTGTTATCGTTGTTGTGTCTTCGTTGTGTCTGATTGATACTTGTCTCTACTTCACCAGCCTCCTCTTAAGCCATCCGTCTGCACATCAATAGGCTTCGTCACCCACTGACCCACGGCTTCGTCACCACTGACCTACTGACCCCTTCTGAGTTCACTGAAGTCATCTCTTCAGCTGAAGCTTCAGGCCAGTCGCCAGCCGCTAGAAGCCGTTGAAACCTGCAAACAGAAACCAAACAAAACTGCCGCAGCGAAAGTCACCATTAACCCTCCTTCTTGGCTCGGTATCGTCTCTGTATCATCTGCACACTAACAGACTGATTAGCGAAGCAAATCAAAACATATCAGAAGGAAATTAGAAGTAATCAGAGATCTGACAATAATTCAAATTAAAGTTCTGAGGCGCTGATCGTCACCCTGATCGATCAGACACCCTCCTAACCAATCAGACTTGGTTCAGATAGATCCAGTGTAGTTCTGATCGATCACACTGATCGATTAGAGACAGGGGATCGGTCACCAGACCGATCCCTGGAAGATCAGTGGAAGATCAGGGTAGAGGGTCAAGACCCTAATCGGTCTCACGGACTGATTAGCCATGGCCTCGATCTCACTAACCGATCAGGACACGGCCTGATCGGTCGCACTGACCAATCAGGCCATAGCCTGACCGATCAGGCAGGAGCCTGATCAGTCCAGACTATGCTGATCGGTCGCACTGACCGATCAGCCACCACACAGCAACTTACTAATCTATTTCTGATCGGTCACCAGACCGATCAGCCACCACACAGAATATTTCTGATCTGTTTCTAATCGGTCACCAGACCGATCAACCACCACACAGAATGTTTCTAATATGTTTCTGATCGGTCACCAGACCGATCAGACATCCTGGATCGGTCACCAGACCGATCAGACATCCTGGATCGGTCACCAGACCAATCTACTATCAAGAGAGTTCATGCCAACTCCCTGATCGGACTTCAGACCGATCTACAACAGAGAGAGTTCGTGCCAACTCCCTGATCAGACTCTAGACCTATCCTGCTATGATCATTTCGACCCTGAGTCCAGAGTACAGGCTCCCTTGCCTTCTCTGACTCAGTCTAGTTCGGAGAACGAGCTCCTGAGCCCTCTCCGACCTAACCCGGTCCAGAGAACGAGTTATCGAGCCCTCTCTGACCAGTACACTTAATGCTCAGTCCCCCCGGACCAAGATTTCATGCTTAGCTTCAATCACCAAGACTTAGTCCAACCTAGCTTCACTCACTAGGATTTCCTTCACCCAGCTTCCCTTGCTAGGACCCGGCTTCACTCACCGGAATTTCTGCCATGTCCCCAACCAGGACTTCATGCCTAACTTCACTCATCAGGACTTTTGCCCAGCTTCACTCACCAGGACTTCGTGCCCAGTCCCCAACCATGACTTAATCAGAACTTAACTATCTGATCTCACTCAACCAAACTTAAATCGGTGTCAACACCAAAACAACAATCAGATCAAATTACATCAACATTGTGTACTTGGATTGACCTTGAATGTAGGTTAAGGAAACCAGTTGACTACGATTGGGGGCGCCTGAGAGGACTCATGCGGCCAAGAATCCAGGCGCCTGAGAGGACTCAGGCACCCCAGTGCAGGTTTTCTTAGCGTTGGCAAAGTTGAGTTAGCAGTTGCTAGTTGGTTGTGCCACGTCAACTCCCATGCGCAGGAGCCCCGAAAGGGATAGAGTTTGGTCGAGTCAGCAGATAACGACGCGGCCGAAATGTCGACGTGGAGGGCGCCCGTATAGCCTCTCGGGCGCCCGAGTAGCCATATAAACGGGGTTCCACCTCCTTGCTTCCAGACATCAATTCAAGCACTTGAAAACACTGTGATAATGTAACGCCCCAAAATTCCCATTTTTAGTTTTTAAAGTCCTTAGAATTATTTAAAAATAGTTTAGAAATATTCTAAATATTTTTAGGAATTTTTAGAATATTTTTATGGAATTTTCTGAGTTCGTTTGGTATTTTAAAAAAAAGAGAGAAAGAAAAAAAAAGGGAAAAACGTTTAAAGGGCAGCCGGAGATCGAACCCGCGACCAGCACGAATCCAGAAACGCGCGCGACCAGCAGGGCTAGGGTATCAAGAACAAAAAAGGATGGAGAGACATGTATATAAGTTGTAGTTAGGTCGATCCGCCCCATAAGTATAAATAGATACTTAAAGAGAGAAGTTTTATTTTCTCTCAACTCAAACCCTCCCTTTCGGCCAACACCCTCACGCCGACTCCTTTCCCCTCTCCTCTCTTGGGCGACACCACATCAAGCCCTAGAGGGCCGGCCAAGGCTCTCCTCCGAGAGATATTCCTATATTCGGGATCCCCGCGACGAGAGGAACGCGTAGGCGCGAAGAATTCTCCGAGATCTCAATTTTCTTCCGAGCCCTAGACGTCAATCTTGGTTGTAAGTCCAAGATATCAATGTAAGTACTGCTCACCTGCAGTAAGAGACGGTTTTTCCGCAAGAATTTCCCTTAAAAGTTTTTAAAAGAGATATTTCCTTTTTGTTTAAGTTTTTGCATGTGATCTTAGTTCATTATATGCTTGTATAAGTTTGATTAAGCACCCTATGTGAGATTAGGGGCTAAGAAAGTTATGAGAAAAGAAAAGAGAAGATAAAGATAAGAAAAGAAAAGGCCAAGGCCTTAAGAAATCCCCAAAAGTCAAGACTTAGGGATTTTAGCACGCAAGGTGCTCGAGAAAATGCCAAGGCATTTACAGATAAGAAAGAAAAGAAAGAAAAGCTATTTTATTTTCTAACGCCAGTACCCGGCGTCCAAGGGCGTCGTTAAAGAAATCCAGGTGTCCAATTCCAAGGTCTTGGCTCTGGTTGACCAAGGTCTGCTCTATTAGGATTGGTGGCTCGCTACCCCAACCTTTTAGGGAACGCGCATGAGATGGTACTTACGTCTTCAGTGGATCCAAGTGATTATTATTTTCAAGTATATGCTTTAGCAAAGTTTCTAAAGTTTAAAGAGTTTTCAAAAAGTTAAAGAATAGCTAAAGTTTCAAGTTGAGCCAAGAAAAGTAAATTGAGTTTTATTAATGCTTGAGTATGCATGTTTTGAGTTATACATGTTCTTAGTTTTCTTTCAAGCATATAAGTATCTCATATGATTTTCATATTGTTCAAGAAGCATGTTTGCACATTTCGAGATTTTGTGAGCTAGATAGTACTTACTAAGCTTTTTGCTTACTAGATGCATTTCCTCTTATTGCAGATAAAGGTAAAGGCAAGCAATTCTGAAGGAAGGCGACGAGGCGGTGCTGAGTAGAGTGTGTGTGGTGGCTAATTATGGAGAGATCTTTGAGACGAGACAATTTAGTTATTTGAATTGCAATGTTTAAGTTTATTCAAATTTCAAGTTCTTGCTTATGGAGATTATAGAGTATTTGAGTTTTGGATAGTTTTACATACTCAATTTCATAGAGTAAAGATTCCATGTCATTTCATTTAGCATACATATCCTTATGATTGCATTGGATGAGTAAAAGTGTAAGTAGTTAGAGATATTGATACTTTGTTAGAGAAAAAGGTGTTTGTGCCAAGATAGTATCAATTTCCCTTTGAATCAAGTTTTTATTGCTTAAAAATGTTTAGAAAAGTTGCAATCACATTTCATAATGCATTAGCAAGGTTGTAGAACATGTATTTGGCGTTATGAATGCATAGGAGTCAAGATTGGTACAAACTCTATTGTTAAAGTTTATATAAACTTGTTTAGTTTATTTTCTTCCATAAAAGTCCTAAATTCAAGTTTATGGATTCGTTTGATTGGCTAAATTGTTTAGGAAACTGACATAGAGTATAGAAATGGTGTCGTAGTTTGATATGGCTCGAAACTGAATGAATGGTGGACTTAAGAAGCAAGAGCCGAAAACCTGTAATTCTGATTACAGGAGTACCAGTCGACTGCTACGTCACCAGTCGACTGGTACGGGCAGTTTAAGTTGGGTGAGGCTTGATCAATAAGTATCAACTACGAGTTTTGAGAAGGAAAGTGTGATACGGTATCATGCATGACTACTTAAATTAGAATATCATTCTTAGATGAATTAAAAAGAAAAAAAAAAGATTTCCGCAATTTTTAGTCGTGTATAAAAGTTGAGAAGTAGAGAAAAGTAACGATCCGTCTAAGGTAGGAGAAGGCGGGTCGCTACAGGTGGTATCAGAGCAGTTCCCATTCTCCAGCATCACACACACATCAGCATCAACCTTGCCGTCTTCAAGTAAGAAAGCTTTAAGTTTCAGTTTTTTTTTCTATTGTTCCCTTATTTAATTGCAGTATAGAGAAATGCTTAAGTACTACTCACATGTGCATAGAACAAGGAAGCATGTTTAATCCCTTAGTATCACGGAATCATGTTTAATCCCTAGAATGGACATTAGGATACTAAGTAAGAAGATAAGTTTATACCTAGAGAAGTAGTAGTGATTTCTTGTTCCCTTATACATTATTAGATGGCAAGAAGAGGTCGAGCTCCTAATGCTAATAACAGAACTCCAGTTCAAGATAACAATGAGCCTGGCACAGAACCGCCAAACCTGATGGCAGTCATTGCTCAAATGCAAGCTCAGATTACAGAACAACAGGAGACCATCGCCACACTGATAGCAAATCAGCACCCAGTGCCCCCTACACCACCCACAGCAGGAGTGGAAACCCCAGTGGTGGCTGAAGTTTCACCAGTCACACAGGAGACCCCTGCCGTGAACCGAAGACAAGAAGCATACCTCGTTCAGTGGCAGAGGCTGAAACCTGAAAGCTTCTCAGGCACGACTGAGCCCTGGGATGCCCAGGCTTGGTTCAAGACTTTAGAGAGCACAATGGAGCTTCTTGACTGGCCAGAGGTTGAGAAGGTCAAATGTGCCTCCTTCTGCCTAACTGGAGATGCTCGTATGTGGTGGGAGCGAGTCAAGAGTAAGAAGATAGTCAACCAGATGAGCTGGGCAGATTTTGAGCACGAGTTCTATGAGGAATTTTTCCACATGAAGGTTACCAACAAGCACTTCGAGGACTTCATGGAGTTCAGACAAGGTAGCCTACCAGTGGGAGGAGCAGTCGCAAAGTTCAACAGACTAGCTCGCCTCTGCCCAGAGCTAGTCAGCACAGAGAAGGAGCGAGTCAGACTAATGCTCCGCATGCTGAACCCTGAGATAGCACTCAACGTGAACAGCGGGATGCACCGACCCCAGACCAGCGAGGAGTTGGTCAGTAGTGCTCTAATCTCAGAGCACTACCTGAATAGCATCAAGGCACAGCAAGCACAGCAGAAGCCAGTCCTGATTGAGAACAAGACAATAGGAGGCCAGAAGCCTCAGCCAAAAAATCAGAACTGGAAGAACAAGAACCACAAAAGGAAGCAGTGGCTTGGCAGCCAGAAAGGAAAACCAGAGAATAAGCAAGCTAGGTATCCACCTTGTCCTAAGTGTGGGAGGAACCATCCAGGAGCATGCCTTTTGGGTGTAACTGGATGCTATTCATGTGGACAAGAGGGACACAGATCCAAAGACTGCCCAAACAAGTTCAAGGTACTTCCTCAGCAGTCCATACAGTATGGAGGCCAGCCTCAGTTACATTACATGCCTACTATACTGGAGGGGCCTCAGATCAGTCAAGGAGGGTTGGAGGCAGCACCAGTTCCAACCAATGCCAGAGTCTTTGCCCTCACGAAGGAAGAAGCTGCCAGCGCCTCCACGGTCGTAACAGGTCAAATAGTTATTTTACAGCAGTTAGCTACTACACTGTTTGACACTGGGGCGACCCATTCTTTCGTATCAGTACCTTTTGCTAGTAAGTTACAGGTGCCTACAGAGAGTTGGGAGTCCAGATTCCTGACAACTCTCCCTTCAGGGGAAATCATGGAGTCCACCTAGAGGCTCCGGGCTGTGTCAATCAAGATTTCAGACCGAGAGCTATATGTCGATCTGATAGTCCTTGCGATGCAGGACTTCGACATCATACTGGGCATGGATTTCCTCAGTAAGTACAGCGCTTCAGTGGACTGCCGTAGAAGGAAGGTGGTTTTCAGCCCAGAAGGAGAACCACCATTCGAGTTTCAAGGAGCCTCAAGGAGGAAGACTCAGAAATTTCTCTCAGCCTTGGCAGCCCACCAGATGCTAGAGCGAGGGTGTGCTGGTTTTCTTGCACACATAGTGGAATCAGAAGCAAAGGAAGAACTCAAGCAGGAGGAGGTACGGGTAGTCTGCGAATATCCAGAAGTGTTCCCAGAAGAATTACCTGGACTACCTCCCAACCGAGAAGTGGAATTCGAGATCGAGCTAGTGCCCGGTACCGGTCCGGTCTCGAAGGCCCCATA
>JAGFNQ010006292.1:0-38814 GCA_024364735.1 Boesenbergia rotunda
AGCTCACTTAAGAAATCTGCTAAAGCCTGAGCCGTGATAGCCGATCGAGGTTGGTATCGAATATCATACTCGCTCAGCTCAGTAGTCCACTTGATCAACCGCCCCGATGCTTCAGGATTGGAGGCCACCCGACCCAGATTGTTGTTCGTCAATACCACGATAGGGTGCGCCAAGAAATAGGGACGAAGCCTTCGGGCACCCAACAACAGCACGTACATCAACCTTTCGAGTGTCATGTAACGGCACTCGGCTCCTTTCAATAAATGGGCGAAAAAGTACACTGACTGTTGCTCAGCCACTTCCTGTTTAACCAAAACTAGGCTGACCGAGTCAGCCGATGCAGCCAAATACACATAGAGAGTTTCTCCCACTTCCGGTTTTGCCAGCACGGGCAATTCAGCGAGGTAAATCTTCAGCTCTTCAAATGCCTTGTCGCAGTCGGCATCCCACTGAAACTTGGTAGCTTTGCGGAGGGTTTTGAAGAAAGGCAACCCTCTCTCTGCTGATCGGGAAATGAACCGAGATAGGGCCATGATTCGCCCCGCGAGCCGCTGAGCTTCTCGTAGATTCCTGAGCGGAGGCATATCCAGCAGGGCCTTGACCTTCCCCGGGTTAGCTTCTATGCCCCGCTCAGTCACAATGTAGCCCAGGAACTTCCCTCTCCGAGCACCAAAGAGGCACTTAGCCGGGTTCAGCTTGAGCCCATACCCCCGTAATGTCCGGCAAGTCTCCTCAACGTCAAACACCAAGTCTTCAGCACGAGCAGATTTGATGAGGATGTCATCAACATATACTTCCACGTTCCTCTCGATCTGGGACCGGAAGACCTTATTCATCATACGCTGGTAGGTGGCTCCAACGTTCTTCAATCCGAACGGCATAACAGTATAGCAATAAGTACCATCGGCCGTTATGAAGCTAACCTTTTCTTGGTCTTCCACTGCCAGGGGTACTTGATGATACCCCTGGTAAGCGTCCAACATTGAAATGAACTCGCTGCCTGCCGTCGAGTCCACCATCTGATCAATCCAGGGCAGAGGATAGCAATCTTTCGGGCAAGCCTTGTTGAGATCTCGAAAGTCAATGCAGATCCGCCATCTGTTGTCTGGCTTAGGCACCAGCACCACGTTGGCCAGCCAGGAAGGAAACTGCACCTCTCTGATGTGCCCTGCCTCCGTTAACCTCTCGATCTCCGCCCTGATCGCCTTATTCTGCTCGGTGCTAAAGTCCCGCATTCTCTGCTTCACGGGCCGAGCGTGGGGGTAGACGTGGAGGCGGTGCTCTGCAACCTCTGGTCGGACGCCTTTTAGCTCCTTAACGGACCAGGCGAAGACGTCTTGATTGCGAGCCAAGCACTCCAGCAGGGACTCCTTCAGTTCTTCTGGCAATCCCGAGGCAATCTTGACTCGGGATTCCTCCCGGTCGAGAAGGAGCTTCACCTCCTCCTTGTCTTCGTGCAGCTCGGACCAAGGGGAGGCTTGGACCATGTTGTAATCAGCGAAGGGGCGCGGGGCTTTGCGACTTTATTCGTGAACATCGTTCACGTAGCATCTCCGGGCTACCTTCTGGTTACCCCTAACCTCGCCTACCTGATCCCCGACCGGGAATTTGACCTTCAGGTAGAAGGTGGAGGCGACAGCCCTGAACTCATTGAGCGCAGGTCGGCCCAGTATGGCGTTGTAGGACGAAGGAGCGTCCACCACCAGAAAAGTGGACCAACGAGTCCTCTTCAACGGCTCCTCTCCCAGGGAGACGGCCAACCGAATCTGACCGATGGGATGCACTGTATTCCCTGTGAAACCAAACAACGGGGTTGCCACCAGCTCCAGCTGGGACTTCTCGATCTGAAGCTGGTCAAATGCTCTCTTGTAGAGTATGTTGACCGAGCTACCTGTGTCCACAATGGTGCGGTGGACCTGGTAATTAGCGATGACGACGGTGATGACCAGCGCATCATCGTGGGGGACTTCCAGCCCCTGAAGGTCTTGGGGTCCAAAGCTAATTTGCGGCCCTTCGGCTTGGGCCAGACTAGTGCCGACCTTATGGATCTCCAGTCGGCACACCTTGGCTTTCCGACCCCGGTGGGAATCTCCTCCTGTCGGGCCGCCCGAGATGACGTGCACACCTCCGCGAACGACGTTTTGCTGGTTGGCCCGCTCCTCGTCCGTCTCCTCTTCCACAGCTCGGTTCCCTTGAGGGAATAGATTCCGATCGGCCGGGGGGTTTTCCTGTAGTTCCTCAGCCATCGGGTCGGCGTTCGGGCCGCCTCGGCCTGCTCCCCGCCCGGGAGGTGTTTGTCGTCCTCGTCCTCTGGGGGCCTGAGCCCGACCTCGACCAGCTTGTCGGCACTCCTCAGTGGCGTGCCCATGACTCTGGTGGTAGCTGCAGTATGGCCTCCATCGGGCGGGAAGGCATCCCTGGGCCACCTGCTGTACGTGGCGCCTCTCCATGCCCGCCGGCTCGGCGGGGCCCCGCGGACTGCGAATGGGCCCTCCCGGGGGTCTGGTCCCCTGAGCAGGAGGGGCAGGCGCTGGGGCCACGGATTCCCGGCGCCGAGCTGCTTGCGCTTCTTCGACATTAATGTACTTGTCGGCTTTACCCAGAAGACTGTCAAAGTCCTTCGGGGTTTTCTGAATCAGAGCGCGAAAGAACTCTCCGTCCTGCAGACCCTGGGAGAAGGCGTTGACCATCACTTCCTGAGTGGCAGTTGGCACATCCATTGCCAACTCGTTAAACCTCCGGATGTAAGACCTGAGTGTTTCTTTTGGCCCTTGCTTCAGGGCAAACAGGTTGAGACTTGTTTTGTGGTGTCTTCGACTGCTAGCGAAGTGCTGCAGGAACACCCTCTTGAACTTCTCGAAGCTTGTGACCGACCCGTCGGGGAGTCGGTCGAACCACCTCTGGGCTGCGCCAGAGAGCGTGGTCAGGAAGGCTCGGCACTTAACACCTTCCGGGTTTTGCTGCAGCATAGCAACACTCTCAAACTTCATCAAATGCTCCTCTGGATCCGTGGTCCCCACGTATTCAGAGACGGTGAAGAAACGCAGGTGGTGAGGGACGGGGTCCTCCAAGATCCAAGGAGCGAAAGGGCTGCGTACCGTCGGGGTTGAGGTAGGATCAGCCGAAGCTCTTCCCCTATCCATCCGGCTTCCGCGTACCGGATTGGAAACGGAGGCCCCGACGGACATCGAGTGAGCCTCGCCGACTTGCTCCCAAGGGCCAACCACCGGTGGGGTGCGGGACCACCCTCAGGCACAACAGGCCTACCTTGCCCTCCCGAGATGCACCGTGCCACTGGCTCTGGGCCCTGAGGCCCTTGGCTAGCAGCTTGGGAGAGCATTTGCGAAGCCCTCTGCTGAGCTCGCGTAGCCATGAGTACCTCGTACTCCCCTCGAGAGATATCCACGTTCACATCGTAAGGCTCATCCATCTTCACTTCCGATCAGGCTGTTGGTGTCCCTCCTTCTAGCGCCAAATTTGATCCTGTCGCGAAGTGAATCGGACGCCCTTACAGCTGGACGAGTATCCGAGGAGGGGGAGGTCGCTGAAGTGGCACGACGAGCTAGATCGCTTCCAACCTGCAAGACAGGGACCGTTAGAACCCGCCGGGAAAAGTCCCCGGCCAGGCACTCCGACGGTCAAGTCAGTACACGACGGTGGCGATGGAAAGCAATCGAACAGTAGCGAAATTGCACTATCGCGCGTACCTGGTAAATGCGGAGTGAGAAGTATATGTAGCCGGGGAAGCTGACAGGTTTTGCCTCACCTGCCACCTGTTGTCGCGTAGTGAGGACAAGGTAATGCGCGTCCAAGGGTGGCAGGGCAAAGCGGCACATGCTGTATTAAGGAAAGAGGCCCTGTCAACTTAAGAGTAGGCGCCGTGGGACGCCGCTCGGTCTAACATCAGGGCATGTGGTCGAGGTACGGGGGACAAGATGTGTCAGGCATATCAATGCCTCAGCGAGATATCCGCCGTTGGCGGCCAGGACGACCAGGGTCTCGCGCCGACCCCGTACAGCTTCTGGTAATCCGATGTCAGAGAGTGGTTGTGCCGACTGGGGGCACAGAGGTAAGGAGGCCGGCTAAGGGCCTAGGAGGGTGCCGACTGGGGGCATAGAGGTAAGGAGGCCGGCTGAGGGTCTAGGAGGGTACCGACTGGGGGCATAGAGGTGATAACTCCTTCGGCCCGATCCTATCTGACTCAATAGAAAGTTATTATATGCCTATATGGGTCTTGACACGGAAACCCAAGGGGCCTAAGCCTGCGTGCCCCTTGTCCAGCGGGATCCTCCAAATCACTAGCCACTTTCCCTGACTGAGCGCCAGGCTGCCGGACCAGGCTACACGTAAGCTGGCCCGGGATTATTTCAGATGAATGAGCCTCTACTAAAGTAGATTGTCCTCAATAAATATTATGGTAAGTAAATTATTACATTATTTGTAAATTTATTGGTACATTAACACTATATTTTGTGTTAATATTTTAACATTAGTTCTTTAATATTTATATTCTAGCATTATGATTCTTATTATATATTTTTATGATTTTTTTATCTATCCAATGCTCACAGGTATGTAGATTTAAAATGTTTCCCATTGATAAGCTAAAAGATATGCATGATGGATTACAAGATTATCATTCTTTAGACGAATGATCCTCTACTAAAGTAGATTATCCTCAACAAATATAATCGTAAGTAAATTATTACATTATTTATAAAGTTATTGGTACATTAACACTATATTTTGTGTTAATATTTTAATTTTGTAATACTGCAGGAATGACGGTGAGTTCTTTGTTATGCAATATATCAAATATCTTTTGTACAATATCAATATGGAATTCACATAAAAAGATAGTCATAATTTTGAGTGGATGTTGCGATATCAATCATTAAGAACAAATTTTGTAAATTCAAAGTAGAATGATTCATCAATCATGTTGACATGTTGTAGTATATTTATATTTCTTATGTAAATTAAAACTTCATCTACTTGAGCAATATGATGTTGTACATACATATGTTTGTTGTAAATTGTTGTGTTGTGATGTTCTGAATGTGTAAAATTAATATTTTGTATTGGATTGTATAAAATTGTTATATTGTTCTAAATCGTTGTGATGTTCATATAAAATTCTTGTGTTGTATTATTCTTGTATTGGATTATTAGGTGGATTGTATAAAATTCTTGTCTTGTGTTATTCTTGAATTGTGTTGTTCTTGTATTCAATTATTATCAGATTGTATTTAATTGTCGTGTTGTTCCTGAATTGTGTCGTTCTTGTATTCAATTATTATCATATTGTATTTAATTGCCGTGTTGTTCTTGTATTCATGTTTTTTATGGATTCTGTAAAATTGTTGTGTTGTCATATTGTATTGGATTATTTTGACATTGATTTTGATATGTTTAAATTGGTCTTATTGTTGAAATGATATGTAATCTGTATCTTGTAAATTGACATTTGGTATCTTATAAAATGAATTTATGATAATTATTTTATCCTAATCTTTGTTGATGTTGAATTTTTATTTAGATTGTACCATTAGGGTACTTTTGTAAAATGATTTACAAAAAGTGGCTGCATTGTATTAAAAAAATCATTGGTCTCGGTGTGGTGTATCGCAGTGTTGTTTGTCGGCGTGGATACATTCAGGACATCAGCCCGAGAGCATAGGACCAAGTCCCACGTCAATCCGATGTCTTTGGTCCATCAGCCAGTCTTAGTCAAAACCTATTTGTGGACCTTATCAACTCAAAAAAATCAAAAATTACATATCCTAATAAAGTAGATAGATCGAGGATCTCCAATATGGTGTGTTTGAGTGATCATCACCGACTTATCATTTGTATTAAGCTTCCGACATCATTTCTCGTGATCGAATCGTCTTTAAAAAATTGCTTATTTCGGTGTGGTGTATTGCAATATTGTTTGAGGGCATATATACAATCAAGACACCAGCTCGAGTGCATAGCACCTAGTCCTAAGTCAATCTGATGTCATTTGGTCTATTAGTCAATTTTGGTCAAATTCGGATGATGGACCATATCAATTCAAAAAAATAAAAATTTCATATCCTAATAAAGAGGAGAGATCAAAGATCTCAAATATGATGTGTTTGAGTGATTATCATCGACTTATCAATTTTATTGAGCTTCCAACATTGTTTAGACTATTTTGATCAGAATTCGGCACAGATGCAAATTGATTCAACTAGAATTGATTCTCGGTCGACTCTTTTAATCAAAATTCGACACAGAAGATAATCGATTCGATTGAAATTGAATTCCAAACAACTGTTTTAATGAGAATTCGACACAAAAGAAAATTGATTCGACTAAAATTGAATCACAATCGACTGTTTTAATGAAAATTCACACACAGAAGAAATACAGTCGATTGGAATTAAATACCAATCAACTATTTTAATAAGAATTCAATGTAATTACCCCAGGTTGGTTTTGATGTGGTCAACCGAGTCAAGTTAGGTCCTGTAAGTTTTTAATCCCTGTGTCTAAGTATGCAGGAGCTTCATTCATTCACAACAAAGTCTTTCAGGTTTTTAATCCTTGTGTCTAAGAATTGACCGGGGCTATAAATAGGCCCCCAAAGCTCAATTCCAAATCATTCATTCAATTCATTCACAACAAACAAAGTCGTTCTAGTTTTCATTCTTTTTTTGAGCTTTTATTGTGTAAGAGGCTTCTCCGCCCGAAGTAGTTTATTCAGGAGAATCGAGCTACATTCTTCCTTGGATGAACAACCTCCCTGGTTACAAATCAATTAAAATTCTGGTTGCCTCTTTCTTTTCAGTATTATTTTATTTCTGTTATAGTTTTTATATGTTATGTTGTATTTCTTTTTAATCTAACTAACATCTTTGTTTAAGTAAAAACAAAAGATAAAATTTTTATTTTCGGGGGCAATTCATTCCTCTCTTGCCGACCAATGATTGCCTTCATTCAACACAAAAGGAAATTGATTAGACTAAAAAATGAGTCCCAATAGACTGTTTTAATGAGACTTCTAACATGGACGAAATATAGTCAACTATTTTAATGAGAATTCGACGCAGAAGGAAATTGATACAACTAAATGAGTCCCAATCAACTATTTTAATGAGAATTCTAACACAGAAGAAATATAATTGGTTGGATTAAATAATAGTCGATTGTTTTAATGAGAATTCGACATAAAGGAAAATCAATTCGACTGGAATAGAATTCCAATCGATTGGTTTGGTCAAAACTGGTTGATGGACCTTATCAACTTAAAAAATAAAAAATTTCAAATCCTATTAAAGAGGAGAGATTAAGGATCTCAAATATAGTGTGTTTAAGTAATCATCATTGACTTATCAATTTTATTAAGCTTCTGACATCATTTCTTGTGCCCGAATCATGTTCAATAAGAAAATTACCCCAAGTATATAGGTCCCACGTCAATCCGATGTCGTTTGTTCCACCAGCCGATTTTGGTCAAAACCGGCTAATGGATTTTTTTCAACTCAAAAATTGAAAGTTTCATATCTTAATCAAGAGGAGGAATCAAGGATCTTAGATATTGTATTTGAGTGATCATCATCGACTTATCAATTTTATTGAGCTTCCGACATAATTTCTAGTACCTAAATCTTGTTAAAAAAATCTCTAGTCTCGGTGTGGTGTATCATAACATTGTTTGAGGGTGTGGATACATTCAAGACACCAACTCGAGCGCATAGGACCTAGTCTCATGTCAATCCGTCGATGTTTGGTTCATCAGTCAGTTTTGGTCAAAACTACCTGATGGGCCTTATCAACTCAAAAAATCAAAATTTTCATATCCTAATAAAGAGGAGGGATCAAGGATCTCAAATATAGTGTGATTGAGTGATCATCATCGACTTATCAATTTTATTGAGCCTCCAATATCATTTCTCATGCTTGAATCATCACAGATGGAAACTGATTCGACTGAAGTTCAATCCCAATCGACTGATTTACTATAAACTCGACATTGTTGCATATTGATTCAACTAGTGTCAGACACCAATCGATTGATAAGATAAATCAATTTGACTGAGTTGAATATCGATCGATTGATTTAAGGAAAATTCAACATAGAAGAAAATCCATTCGACTACTTGCCCTGACTCTCGATTTCTTCTCCCTCCAAACCGTAATCCCACCCGATCTTCTCCGGTGACACCTAGTGCTCCGTGACTCGTGACCCATACTTGTGCACTCAGGTTGTCTCGCCCTCTCTATCTCATTTCCTTGGCGATAGAGGCTACCACCGTTCCTCTGTTCTAACCGTACCCACTTCATTGTCTTAATCCATCGGCATCTATGGCTCCTAAGTAATTATCTTAGCCATTGTTAAGTTTCATTATCTTATATTTCATATTTAAGGAGCTTCAAACCATATTATTCATGCATACATAAAGACCCAAACGTAGGCAGATTAAGGCAGGTGAAGGTCCCTATAGGACTTTCTCTAAGGGAAAGAGTTTTAGTGATCAATCTCACTCATTCAAAATCATTCCTGCCCAATATCTACATTTAGAATTCTTTCATAACAACGACCCTGACATTTTAGAAATTAAATTGTTGCCCATTATAAATTAGAAAATTTTATAATTTGTTAGACTCCTATGCATCCAGACCTAGTGGCCGAATTTTATGATAACATGTTGTTGGTACAGTTAGCATTAATGGTCAAACTCAGGTTTTGAAGTATGATAAATGGGTTAAAGTTAGGTTTGTTATTATTTAACCTTATTATCAAATATGCAGAATTGAAAGGAATAGGACCTGACACCAGACTGAAGTCCAGAATGGTTAAGTCCTAACAGGAAGTCTAATTGGGTCCATGGGGTCTGACAACTGGCTAAAGCCTAGGTTGGTTGAGACCTAACATAAAGTCCAGTTGAATCCACGGGACTTGATAGTTGGCTGAAGACCTGGTGCTGAGTAGATCAATGCTAAGTAAAATAACTCACTGGAGGAGCAAAATCCGATGACGACGAGTCCTCGATGGGACTTTAGGCGTTGTCTTATTTAGAACCATTTCGGAGCTCTAAGCTGAGATCTTGAATAGATCTTGTTCTTGTGAAGACAGGATCTAATTAATACTAAATTTTTTTATCCTGTTTTATACTTGTGCTAACTCTATTTTACAGGATATATTTTGCTTTTGAACTAACGCTCTTTTGCAGGTCGAAAGGTAAAAATTAGCCTTGGATGAACAGTGTCTGAGACGCCTCAAGTGGGACCTAAGGCGCCCTCAATGGCTGAGGACGACCCTGCAGTCGTTGAAGATGATGTTTTCAGCATTTGAGGCACCTCAGGTTGGATCCAAGGTGCCTCAATTCCTAACTTAGGTGCCTCGAAGTGAATCTAATGCGCCTTCCAAATGATAAGCTACGCAGGCTTTGAATCTGATAGAGTTTTCAGATATATAAGACGCCTTAGTTGGGAACTGAGGCACCTCATATGTCCTATAAAAGGACTGTTCGAGGAGGCTTCAATATACAACGATTATTAAAGCTCTAGTGCTCTTTCTGCAACTTCGTCTTCATACTGCAGCCTTGTGACTACTCGACTATGGCCAATCACTACCGGAAGAATGACACCAACACTCGAGCCCGACTAAGAGTAGCCAATTAAGTGTATCTTTAGAAGTGGCCCTAAGGTTATAGCAACTTCTGTCACATCCTCTCATCATCACATTGGTTGAAACAAAGTCAAGATGAGGATCTTCTGTAGGGTGTCTAGTTGGATAAGAAAAATCTTTCTTTTCCAATATGACAACTAATTCTTGATAAACTTTAACTAAACTTTCATTCTCGAGAGTAAACTTTTGGAATTGTTTTTGGCTTTTCAATGCAATGTGAACATCCACATTCTTCCTCTGAGTCTATATGAGATCGTGTAGCCGATATCTGATTCCGTTGTGGTGTAGACTCATATTCAATAAGGAGGGGGTCACAAGTAAATGAACTTCATCGGGGGTAAGGAGAGTATCAACAATAATCTACAATAGCAATACATAATTAATATAGCATGCATTTAGCATAAGTGAAAATATACATAATGGTTATCTGGGTAGGTGAGACTCCTACTAATTTGGCCTTTACTTTATTTCTATGAAAATAAGTAGACCTCCATTTACTTATCATCAGTGTTACGATATTGCTTGCTAATAGACTAGGGATATACTCAAGAAACCAACTGTATGTCATCATTCAATAATTAGATACTATTACATATTTATGTAATAAATTAACTAACTAATCAAAACTTATAGTAAGTAGACCAGCAATTCCCTTCACATAAGACAGTGAGATGGTAGGGCTAAGAGTCTTCGATGCAAAAGCATCTCCAAATATTGAGAGTTGACAAGTCACATAATTATATATTGCTTCAACCCAATTATAACTTAGATTGTCAAAATTATTGACAATATAGAAAGGTAACTTATATGTACTAGAAGCAAATAATAATAATAATAAAAGAAAAAAGAAACAAAATATAAATTTTATAAAATAACAAAACATCTATATATGAATCCACTCAAAGAGCATATATCCTCAATAGATTTTTCAATCTAGATTGATTTAATTGTTTCATTTCAAAAAATTCTTTGAAAATGCATCAAAACCAACATTAGAATCAATCTAGACATGTCTGCCTCTATCTACAATTTCAAACAATAATGCAACATCTTTGGTTGTGAAGGACACAATCACATTGAAGAATTTGAATACCTTTACTTCCAAATCCCAATTCTCAAATATAATCACCAATAATCCCCTAAGATGTCGAATTTCTGGCATAGTGAGGAATGACGCAAATAGGGCACTCCTTATAATGGTCATGTGTTTTTCATAGAGAATAACTCCAAAATGACCATTTTCTCTCTTTGCCTTTCCCTTTGTGGAAGTTTCATAATAAAATTCTATAAAATGCCTTAACTTACTCGTTTAATGTAACTTTTTCTCCAAATTTGATAATTGGATCTCAATTGAAGAACTAGATAAATTTTTTTTAATTTCCTACCGTATATGTAAAAAAATAAAAAGCTTTGTAAATTTCAGTCAAATATCTTTTGTAAAACTAAGCTAAACTAAATTTATTCACTAGAACAGTTAGGAAATTATAATGAATGAAAATAAATAACATATAATTTTTAAAATACTAAATTTGGAGATAAGCAAAACAACATGATAAGTTCTATACGTACATATGGGGTAAGTTAGAGATGATATAACCTATTTAGATTCAGAGATATTGATCACATTGTAGGTAGGAAGTATGACACAAAAGAAAACTAAATACGCTATTTAAATTAAGTATATTTTAGGGAATTCATCTAGATATTATTAACATAGTTAAACATAATATACAATAACTTAATGTGCAAATGTTAGATGATTTTAAAAATCCAATCAATGTAAACAACAAAAATGATATGTTTTCATAAATAAAACTCAATGAAATAACTAAATAATAGCTCTTAAGACATTTCGATCAAATAACTTTCATAAAACTAAGTTAAAGTCCATTATAATGAGAGTATTAAAATAAATAAAAAAATTTAAAAACACATGGGAAAATAAACTTGTAATCTATAAATTATTACTTTTCGAGATGAAGCTGAATGCTTTGATATTGTAGCTGGATATTTCGAAAAACATAGGCCATGCGATAGGAAGGAGCTAATGTTGTGAGAATGAACTAATGTTGTGTAGAGGTGATGAATCCGGAGTCAAACCTTGAAATTCCTGTAACACAGCTGTTTCGGAAAGAGTCGACGTCGATGGTCAGTCACCGAGTTTCCGCCTACGTGGATGCTAACGGGAAGGGAAGAACTCTACGCCCTGCAAGATCAACACGAGCGTTAGGGAAACACGTCGGAGGTTGTCCGGCGGAGCCCACTCCGACGCTCAAGTTAGTGCCTCGATGGAGAAGAATAGAAGGCAAGGAAACTGTGTATGAGTTGTAGAGAGTTCGTAACCCCTGTACCAGAGGGGTTGGACTACCTTTTATACCTGTCGCGGTTGTCTTGGCGCGTCCCCATGATCTATGCCACCTCCCCCTTTCGGCAGTTACTGGATAGCTTTTGAAACGGTCCACGCCGTCCTTACGTGCTTCGAGCCATTGTGACGTTTAAGGGTCATGATGACTCTGCGTCAGCGGGGATGCTTATCCATAGATCCGAGAAAAGATGGGGGATCGTTACTTGAGGTCAAATATTACTTGGGCTCCACTTCCCCGAGGTGATCTTGTGGGTGGGGGGGGGGGGGGGGGGGCTTCTGGCCCCGGCGATCGCGGGCGCTATAATTCCCCGAGGTGGTCTCAGGACCCGACTTCCCGGGGTGATCCCGGGAGGAGTTTCTGGTCTGACCTTCCAGGGCGTGTCACCCGAGGGGGGGCCTGGAGGCTCTTCTTCGTGAGAGTGTCCCGAGAGTTCTGAAAGAGGAGTAGCTCAGACTCGTCTCGTTTTGTCACACAGCTTCTTCATCCCACGTACCCGCCACAGGCTATTCAACATTTCAACCTCATCAACAGCGATCAGTGAAGGTGAACAAAGATGCCGGTGAAGACACCGGTGGAGTTGAAGAAGCAAGTAATTTTGGTAAACGGAAAAAGTTCGTTTGGTTCGGGATTATTAAAATAAGAGAAGTAGAGAGAGAGAGAAGAGAAGAGATAACAAAATAACTTTCTTAATTAATTGAAAAAATTTGTCCATGAGATATACAATTTATAGAGGCCTTAGGATGCTTAGTCAAATTAAAAATTAATAAGGAAACTATTAATTAACAGATTCAGAAAGAAACTGGACCGGACGCCCTCCATCACCGAAGAGGAAAAAGTTGTAGAGACATAATTTGGAGCAATTGGTGCACAGACTGGACGTGCTTTATCCATTTTAGCTTTTTGAAGAAGCCCAGTAATATATTTGCTTTGAGCGAGGATATAACCTTCATCATGTGAAATAAGTTCAATACTAAGAAAAAAAATGAGCATTTCCTAAATCTCAAATAGGAAATTCCTGATTGAGAAGGTTTAATAAATTTGTGATGCCCTTTTGATCATGTCGGATAATAGAATGTCATCCGCATAAATAATAAAAAAATATCATAGATCCATCATTATGTCTGTAGAATAGAGAGGAATCAGTTTTTTATCCAGAAAATCCTTGAGCCTGTAACTATTTAGATAATCGATGAAACCATGCACGAGGAGTTTGCCGAAGATCATATAAAGATTTCTTAAGGTGCCAAACATGAGATGGAAATTGTGGATGAATAAACCCAGGTGGTTACTCCATAAATACTGTTTCCTCAAGAATACTATGAAGAAATGCATTAGAAACGTCTAATTGTCTGATAGACCAATTAGAACTAATAGCTATTGATAACAATAATCTGATAGATATAATTTTGATGACTGGGTTGAAGGTGTCATTGAAGTGAATACCTGGTTGTTAACTAAATTCTTTGGCTACAAGTCGAGCTTTATACCGTTCAAGAGAACCATCAGCTCGATGCTTAAGATGGAATATCCATTTCGAGCCCACAACATTCATAGACGGAGTGCGCGAAACTAGGCTCCATGTTCCATTGCGAAGAAGTGCATCAAATTCTATAGTCATTGCATTACGCCAATTTGGATCCTTGTTTGCCTGTGTAAAATAAGTTGGTTCAATAATTTTTGAGGAACCCACTAGAGCTCGAGGAAGAGGATATCGAGTAGTCATTGGTGGGCATCGTGCATATATGTCACTTATGGGAAACATGCGACGAGGAGCATTATCATTTGAAATATTTATTGATGGTGATGAGGAAGTGGGTTAGAATGTTGAGTTTGTTGCCGAACTTGTATTATCCGATGATCCAAAGCTAGAGAGCATATTATCTTTGGCTAGTGAGACTTCTAAGATTGGAACAACCACTTGAGGTGATTCTAATGGTATAGGAGAGTTATTAAGGAGATCCGGAGCAGGACCTAGGATGTCATCTCTTCTGATAATGTTGGGTGACATCAAAAAAGTATCACCTGTATCTGGAGAAGAGATTGAAAAGGCTGCCGAAAAAGGGAATAGAGATTCATCAAAAGTAACATGTCATGATATATATATCCATCCAATTAGTGTATGTAAGCAACGATACTCATGATGCATATTACTATAACCAAGGAAAACACATAATAATGAACGAGAGTCAAGTTTGTGTTTAGAGTAGGGGTGTAACCATGGATAACATGCGCAACCAAAGATTCGAAGAAAGGTGTATTCAGGAGTTTGATTATAAAGTTTTTCCAAATGACACTTATGATTGAGCAATGGGGTAGTAAGTCAATTTATGAGATATATTGTAGTACAAACAGCTTCATCCCAAAATTTACGTGGAACTGATGCATGATGAAAAAGAGCTAAGGCAGTTTCGACTATATATCTATGTTTTCTCTCAGCATAGTCATTTTGTTCTGGAGTGTGAGGGCAAGAGACTCGATGAACAACCTTACAAGAGACAAGATGACGATGAAGAGTTTGATATTCTCCTCCCCAATCAGAATGAAGAGAGAGTATTTTACGATTAAAATATCGTTCAACTTGTTTTTGAAAATTACAGGATATATAAAATAAATTAGATTTTCTTTTCATAAGATAAAGCCAAGTGTATTTACTAAATTGATCAACGAAGGTAACATAATATAAGAAACCTTGGTTAGACAAGATAGGTGTAGGACCCTAAATATCAGAATGAATTATTTCAAGTGGAAAATCGGAAACGCGTTCAGATGAAGAAAAAAGATAACTTATGACTTTTAGATTCCATACATGCCTGACATAAATGAGATGGAGATGAAGTAAAGGAAGTAGGTAAATCATACTTATTTATGTTTGACTGAACAATACGAAGGGAAGGATGACCAAGTCGAGCATGCCAGGCTAGTTTATTTGCGTATTCACCAATAAAAGGTTTGATTGAAGAATTTTGAAGATAGTAGAGGCCATTTTTATTTCTCCAAGAAACACTGTAGTATTTATTCCTCTATCTTTTATAAGATAATGATTATGATGAAATTCAAAAAAGACATTGTTATTAAGGTAAAATTGACGTACGGAGAGTAAATTTTTAGTAATGAATGGAACATGAAAAATGTTACGCATGTGAAAAGTACGATTAGACAAATGAATATATGTGTTTCCAAGATTAGTAATATGCAAACCTGAGTCATCACTTACTTGTACCATATCCGAACCAGTATATGGTAGTACTTCTATAAAGATATTATAGTCTGATGTGACATGATGAGTTGTTCCAGTGTCAATATACCATTCAGTAGATAAAAATTTTAAAGGTTTGCCATGAGTAGACACAGATGAGAGAACTTTAGGAAGGACTTGTGAAGTCGTTGCGTGTCTTAAAGATCTTTTTAAAGTTGAAGGACCGCCAATGAAGATTCTATCGAGTCTTTTAGGACATTGAATACCAGTATGTCCATTTTGGAGACAAATTTGACATCTTCTTAAAGCTGAAGGACCACCGATGAAGGTTCTGTCGAATCTTTTAGGGCATTGAATACCAGTATGTCCAATTTGGAGACAAATTTGACATCTCTGAATATTCAACATAAAAACCAAAAGTTGTTGTAACTTGGGCAAAAAAAGCACAAGTTATAATAGAGGAAACACAGAGATTATTCTTCTTCTCCCCTACTATCCTGTCACGAGTGGGCGGGTGATAGAAAAGAGAAAGAAGGATGGCGAGCAAAAACCGAGGAGAAAGAGACAAAACACTTTAAAAGTTGCTCGCTCCTTTTTTTCAAATAAAAATAAAAATAAAAATGGTAACATCAAGCATCACATGAAGAAGAAGAAAGACGTCGTATAAGAAGAAACGACGCATAAGGTAAGAAGAGCTATCGCTCTAATATCATATTAAAATAAAAGAAGTAGAGAGAGATAGAGACAGAGAAGAGAAGAGGTAACAAAATTACTTTCTTAATTAATTGAAAAAATTTATCCATGAGATATACAATTTATAGAGGCCTTAGGAAGCTTAGTCAAATGAAAAATTAATAAGGAAACTGTTAATTAATAAAAAATGATTAACGAGGTTTTTCCAACCTCGGGCAACCGGCCCCGCCTCATGGAAGTTTCCCACCGGCCGCCAGGGTAAATCGGGAAGCGCTCACAGTGGGTGGTCTAGAAGTCTAGCGTCCTAGAGTTCGCACCCCATTTGGAGGAAAAATTCTTGCAAATACGTCGTAGTTGGGGATCTAATGACGGAAACTGTTAATTAATAGATTCCTAAAGAAACTATCAATTAACATATTAATAAGAAAAATATCTGATAATATTTGACAATATTTGACGTGGTCAATAATTTATTTTCTTTTAGGAATGGCTCGGGAGAATTCAATTTTCTCTCTTACTTCGGACGACATGCGACAGGCACAAGGGAAAGGCGAGGGATAATTTTGATATCCCATACGCGATTTAATAATTCTCAAGTTCAAGTACATGAAATAAATATTTGTCAATCTTTCCTACGGCGTTCGTGAAAATACTGAATTTACTATTGATCCTGTCGCAAAGTGAGTCGGACGCCCTTACAGCTGAGTGAGTCTCCGGGAAGGGCGAGGTCGCTGAGGTGGCACGGCGAGCTGGATCGCTTCCAACCTGCGAGGCAAAGACCGTTAGAACCTGCCGGGAAAAGAGGCACTCCGACGGTCAAGTCAGTACACGACGGTGGCGACGGAAAGCAATAGAACAGTAGGGAAATTGCATTATCGCACGTACCTGGGAAATGAGGAGTGAGAGGTATATGTAGCCGAGGAAGCTGACAGGTTCTGCCCCGCCTGCCACCTGCTGTCGCGTAGCGAGGACAGGGTAATGTATGTCCAGGGGTGACAGGGTAAAGTGGCACATGCTGTATTAAGCAAAGAGGCACTGTCAACTTAAGAGTTGGCGTCGTTGGACGTCGCTCGGCCTGACACCAGAGCATGTGGTCAAGGTACGGGGGACAGGATGTGGCAGGCATATCAATACCTCAGCGCGATATCCGCCACTGAGGACCAGGATGATCAAGGTCCTGCGTCGATCTCGTACAGCTTCTGGTAGTCCGGTGTCAGGGAGTGGTTGTGCCGACTGGGGCACTGAGTAGCGAGGCCGGCTACGGGCCTATGAGGGTGCCGACTGGGGCACTGAGTAACGAGGCCGGCTAAGGGCCTATGAGGGTGCCGACTGGGGCATTGAGTAGCGAGGTCGGCTAAGGGCCTATGAGGGTGCCGACGGGGGCACTGAGTAGCGAGGCCGACTGAGGGCCTATGAGGGTGCCGACTGGGGCACTGAGTAGCGAGGCCGGCTAAGGGCCTATGAGGGTGCCGACTGGGGCACTGAGCAACGAGGCCGGCTAAGGGCCTATGAGGGTGTCGACTTGGGCACTGAGTAACGAGGCCGGCTAAGGGCCTATGAGGGTGCCGACGGGGGCACTGAGTAGTGAGGTCGGCTGAGGGCCTATGAGGGTGCCGACTGGGGCACTGAGTAGCGAGGCCGGCTAAGGGCCTATGAGGGTGCCGACAGGGGCACTGAGTAGCGAGGCCGGCTGAGGGCCTATGAGGGTGCCGACTGGGGCACTGAGCAACGTCTCCTTCGGCTCGGGTTTATTCCCGGAGCGTGGGCCGCCACATGTCAACGGGGAGCCAAGCCTAGATGTGCCTTAGACCATTCGACTCAGGAGAAGGCCACTACAGGACTATGTGGGCCTTGACATGGAAACCCGGGGGGCCTGAGCCCGCGGGCCTCCTATTTAGTGGGATCGTCTAGATCACTAGTCACCTTCCTTCTGACTGAGCGCCAGGCTGCCGGGCCAGGTTACACGCAAGCTGGCCCAGGATCATAAGCATCTCCCCCAAGTCTAGTCGAAGGAGGCACGCAGTCCGACTGACTGGACCTCAAATCTGGTCCGGGCCTGACGCGCCCCTCAGAAGGGTAGGTCGTCATCTATTGCGAATATTCTAATGCACCCCTCTCCCGTCGCCTCGTCTCCACTCTGCGGGCCAATCTGAAGGCCAAAGAGGAGGAGCGGACTGCTAGTGCCGCGGATCTCGGTGAGCTTAGGAAAAGGTTTGAGGTCCAAACTAGGGGTGTAAATGAGTCGAGCCGCTCGTGAGCCGCTCGCGAGCCGCTCGGTCAAAACTCGACTCGAGCTCGGAGTTGACCGAGCTCGAGCCGAGCTCGAGCTGGCTCGTTTACAATTCGAGCCGAGCCCGAGCCAATTCAAAGCTTGCTCGATGGCTCGTCGAGCCATATCGAGCCAAGCCTGGGATCTATCCCAGGCTTGATGACATTGTTTTCCATAAATAAATAAGAACTTGATGAGGTATTTGTGGTTAGAAGGTTTCGGTGGAGGTTCTCATGTAGCAGAGGTTGCAAGTTCGAATCATGACCTTACCCCATTTTTATTAGATTTTTCGGCTCGAATTTGGCTCGAGCTCGGCTCGAGCTCGACTCGAGCCGAGCTCGAGCTCGATTTTACTAGCTCGATCGAGCTCGAGCTCGAGCCGAGCTCCTTTGGTTTTCTCGAGCTCGAGCTCGAGCCGACCTTTGGCTCGGCTCGGCTCGACTCGTTTGCAGCCCTAGTCCAAACGTCCGTGCTGAAGGTCGTCCAGCGGCGCATTCAACGCCTTAAAGGCTACACTGACTCCCTGCTCCAAGGTCAGGCTCTGAAGAAGACCGACCGAGCTCCATGAGTTAAGATCGGCCATTACTGAGACCCGATTGGTCATTACTGAGGCCCTATCAGTTTTGTCATTATTAGCCGAAGAGGGACTAAGCACCCATTTTGTAACCGCCTTTAGTAATAAAATGCCGCCTTTTCCTGCGAATATCCTTGTAACGTTTGCGAGTCAATAATCCGAACGGCGTTACCAACCCACGCGAAGACTCCTTTACTGAGGCTCAAGTCACTACGTGTCTTTGTGGTTGCCGCGGGTATTAAGTTTTCCCTCTTTGTGGGCTTACCCGAACCAGAAGATCTCGTGCCCCCGTGTTGAGATGGGGTACTCTTAAGCACAATGACAGATCGGTCATAGATGAGTGGTTCAAAGCAGGGAGAACACCTAAGTGTTGATTGAAGGAAATTGTTGTTCTAGGCCATTTGCAAGGCCCCGGCCAGATCGTAGACTTCGGGTGGCTTTGTCGGGTCGCGTGTCTTCCAATTGGGCCCCACTTAAGGGGTACCCCAGTTAGCGAGATGTTTAAGGAACGTTTCGGGCCTTAGGACTTCGAGAACTTCGCACGCCCGGCTGGTTCACGGGTGGAGCAGGGTAGGTCTCCCTGCGCCGAGCCAAGGACCGAGCTGAGGGATGAGTGTGTCTTGCCAGAAGATGGGAGTTCAACCACTGACTCAGGCCGATTCTCAGGAGCGTGGACCGCCACGCGTCCGATCAGAGACACGGAACCAAGCGAGGCGTGGAAGCCGATCCACTTATAACTTACTGGCGAGGCAAGAGTTTGTGCACACGGTCGGGCAGGACTCAGGGAGCATGGGACGTCACGCGTCTTACTGAGCAGCCGAGCTGCGGGAAATTGGTGCACCCAGTCGGGCAGGACTCAGGGAGCGTGGGACGCCACGCGTCTTACTGAGCAGCCGAGCTGCGGGAAATATAGCACACACAGTCGGTCGGGCCGAGCTGCGGGAAAGGTAGGTCGAGAGTCTGGTACATCTGCGAGCGGGGTAAGGACCATGTGCTTCCACTTGCCAGGTGTGTTTTACATTTACATCATCACTTGTCACTCGGCAGTCCGATAGCTGAAGGTGGATCGCGCTTCAGGGTCGATCCAACCTTTTTCTCTTCTCATTTTCTAAGTAATATGCTCCCGAAGAGAGTTTCTGGACAACCTTGAAGGGTCCTCCCCACTGCGGGTCTAATTTGCTTACGTCTCGCACTGGCTTGATTCTTTTCCGGACAAGGTCGCCCACCTGAAATGTTCTAGGCAACACTCTTCGGTCGTATCTTTGGTTCATCTTCTGCCTATACGCGAACATCCGAGCCGCTGCCATGTCACGAATTTCATTGACCAAGTCCAGCTCCAAACGCCGCCTTTCCGGATTATCGTCATCATACGCCGCCCTTCGATCCGATTCACACCCGACCTCGACCGGGATCACGGCCTCAGTCCCATAAACCAGCTAGAAAGGCGTGCATCCAGTTGTTTCTTTGATAGTGGTTCTCAAGGCCCATAAGATGCTCGGGAGCTCCTCCACCCATGTCCCGCCAACGTGGTCGAGTTTAGTCCTCAACCCTCTGAGAATCTCCCGATTGGCCACTTATGCCTGGTCGTTGCTCTTAGGATAGGCTACTGAAGTAAAAGCCTGCTTGATGCCATATTTAGCGCACCATTCTTGTATCTTCCTGCCCTGGAACTGTCTTCCATTGTCTGAGACAAGCTTGTGTGGGATTCCATACCGGCACAATATGTCTCGCCACAAGAACTTCATTACCGCCAGCTCGGTGATGCACGACAGAGCCTCCGCCTCTATCCACTTGGAAAAGTAATCGACTGGCACCAGCAAATATTTCTTCTGAGCGGCGGCAGTCGGGAATGGCCCCACGATATCCATGCCCCACTGGTCAAAAGGGCAAGAGACTACTGACGCCTTCATGGCTTCCGTGGGTCGGTGCGGTAGGCATTGGTACTTCTGGCAGGATAGACATTTGGAAACCAGCTCGTTGGCATCCTTCTGCAAGGTGGGCCAATAATATCCTGACATTATCGCCTTCCGAGCCGTCGCACGAGCACCAGCGTGGTGTCCACAAATTCCCAGATGAATTTCCCTCAGGACATAATCAGCGTCTTCTTCGTTCAGGCACTTGAGGAGAGGTCGAGAAAACGATCTCTTGTAAAGGGCGTCGCCGACCATGGTGAATCTGGACACATGCTTCTTAAGCCACCGAGCCTCCTCACGGTTGGTCGGTAGGGTCCCCCGGGTGAGGTAGGCGATGATCAAGGTTCGCCAGTCGGCTTCCAACTCCAGGTCAGCCTGTCTTTCTATCTGCATGACTAGCAGCGCCGGGCCGCCCGCCTGAGGGAGCACCCATGAGCTGACTGAGCTAGCCAGCTTAGCCAACTCATCCGCCTTGAAGTTCTCTTCTCGTGGGATCTTTCTTACTTGTACCTCTTTGAATTCAGCCTTAAGCTCCTCATAAGCCTCTATGAAAGCCTGCAGTCGATCACTGTTGACCTCGAACCTACCAGCCACTTGTTGTGTGACTAGTTGAGAATCTGAGTAGAGCATTACTCGGGCCGCCCCTACGTGCTTTGCCGCCTGCAATCCATCTATGAGGGCCTCATACTCGGCCTCATTATTGGTGGCTTTATACTCCAATCGCACGGACAGGTGCATCTTTTCTCCGCTATGGGAGACCATCAGGACACCGATCCCACTTCCCGACCGAGCGGACGAGCCATCCACATATACCTGCCACGCCTCTTCAATTTCGTCCGAATGCAGCTCACTTAAGAAGTCGGCTAGAGCTTGAGCCTTGATGGCCGATCGAGGCTGGTATTGAATGTCATATTCACTCAGCTCGGTAGTCCACTTGATCAGTCACCCTGATGCTTCGGGATTTGAGGCCACCAGCCCAGATTGTTGTTCGTCAATACCACGATAGGATGCGCCAAGAAATAAGGACGAAGCCTCCGAGCACCCAACAACAGCACATACATCAACCTTTCGAGTGTCGTGTAGCGGCACTCGGCTCCCTTTAATAAATGAGCGAAGAAGTACACCGGTTGCTGTTCAGCCGCTTCCTGCTTAACCAAAACTAGGCTGACCGAGTCAGCTGATGCAGCCAAATACACGTATAGCGTCTCCCCCACCTCTGGTTTTGCCAACACAGGCAGTTCAGCAAGGTAAATCTTCAGCTCTTCAAATGCCTTGTCACAATCGCCATCCCATTGGAACATGGTAGCTTTGCGGAGGGTTTTGAAGAAAGACAACCCTCGCTCTGCCGATCGGGAGATAAACCGAGATAGGGCCGTGATTCGCCCTGCGAGCCACTGAGCCTCCCGTAGATTCCTGGGCGGGGGCATATCCAGCAGGGCCTTGACCATCCCCGGGTTAGCTTCTATGCCCCGCTCGGTCACAATATAGCCTAGGAATTTCCCCCTTCGAGCACCAAAAAGGCATTTAGCTGGGTTCATCTTGAGCCCGTACCTTCGCAGCGTCTGGCAGGTCTCCTCAACATCCGCCACCAAGTCTTCAGCACGGGCAGATTTGATGAGGATGTCATCAACATACACTTCCACATTTCTCCCGATCTGGGACCGGAAGACCTTATTCATCATCCACTGGTAGGTGGCTCCAGCGTTCTTCAATCCGAACGGCATGACGGTGTAGCAATAAGTACCGTTCGCCGTGATGAAGCTGACCTTTTCTTGGTCTTCAGCGGCCAGGGGTACTTGATGATACCCCTGGTAGGCGTCCAACATGGAGATGAACTCGCTGCCTGCTGTCGAGTCCACTATTTGATCAATCCGGGGCAAAGGGTAGCAATCTTTCGGGCAGGCCTTGTTGAGATCTCGAAAGTCGATGCAGATTCGCCATCTGTTGTCCGGCTTAGGCACTAGCACCACGTTGGCCAGCCAGGACGGGAACTGCACCTCTCTGATGTGTCCCGCCTCCGTTAATCTCTCGATCTCTACCCTGATCGCCTTGTTCTGCTCGGTGTTAAAGTCCCGCTTCCTTTACTTCACGGGCCGAGCGTGGGGGTAGACGTGGAGGTGATGTTCTGCAACCTCCGGCCGGACGCCCCTCAGCTCCTTGACGGACCAGGCGAAGACATCTTGGTTGCGAGTCAAGCACTCCAGCAGGGGCTCCTTCAGCTCTTATGGTAGTCCTGCGGCGATCTTGACTCGGGATTCTTCCCGGTCGGGGAGGAGCTGCACCTCTTCTTTGTCTTCATGCAACTCAGACCAAGGAGAGGCTTGGACCATGTTGCAATCAGGGAAGGGACGTGGAGCCTTGCGACTTTCTACGTGAACATCGTCCACATAGCACCTCCGGGCTACCCTCTGGTCACCCCTGACCTCTCCCACCTGGTCCCCGACCGGGAACTTAACCTTCAGGTAGAAGGTGGAGGCCACGGCCCGGAACTCGTTGAGGGCAGGTCGGCCCAAAATAGCGTTGTAGGACGAGGGGGCGTCCACCACCAAAAAGGTGGACCATCGAGTCCTCTTCAATGGTTCTTCACCCAGGGATATAGCCAACCGAATTTGGCCAATGGGTTGTACCGGGTTCCCCGTGAAGCCAAACAACGGGGTCGCCACTAACTCCAACTGGGACTTTTCGATCTGGAGCTGATCAAATGCCCTCTTGTAGAGTATATTGACCGAGCTGCCGGTGTCCACGATGGTGCGGTGGACTTGATAATTGGCGATGACTGCGGTGATGACCAGCGCATCATCGTGGGGAACTTCCAGCCCCTGAAGATCCTGGGGCCCGAAGCTAATTTGTGGCCCCTCTGCCTGGGCCAGACTAGTGGCGACCTGATGGATCTCTAGCCGGCGCACTTGGGCTTTCCGGGCCCGGTGGGAGTCTCCTCCCGTCGGGCCACCCGAGATGACATGCACGCCGCCTCGGATGACATTTTGCTGATTGGCCCTCTCTTCCTCCGTTTCCTCTTCCACCGCTCGATTCCCTTGAAGGAATAGATTCCGAGCAGCCGGAGGATTTTCTCGCAGTTCCTCAGTCACCGGGTCGGCGTTCGGGACGCCTCGGCCATCCCCCCATCCGGGAGGTGTTTGCCGCCCTCGTCCTCTGGGGGCCTGAGCCCGCCCCCGACCGGCTTGTCGGCACTCCTCGGTGGCGTGCCCATGACTCTGGTGGAAGCTACAGTATGGCTCCATCGAGCGGGGAAGCATCCCTGGGTCACCTGTTGTACGTGGCGTCTTTCCATGCCCACATGCTCGGCGGGGCCCCGTGGACTACGAATCGATCCTCCTGAGGGTCTGGCTCCGTGAACAAGAGGGGGAGGCGCCGAGCCGCTTGCACTTCCTCCACGTTAATATATTTATCAGCCTTGCCCAGAAGACTGTCGAAGTCCTTAGGGGGCTTCCTGATCAGGGAGCGAAAAAACTCTCCCTCCTGCAGACCCTGGGAGAACGCGCTGACCATAACCTCCTGAGTGGAAGTTGGCACATCCATCGCTAGCTCGTTGAATCTTCGGATGTAAGACTTAAGGGTTTCTTTTGGCCCTTGCTTCAGGGCGAACAGGTTGAGACTCGTTTTATGGTGTCGTCTGCTGCTAGCGAAGTGCTACAGGAATACCCTTTTGAACCTTTCGAAGCTCGTGACCGACCCGTCAGGGAGTCGGTCGAACCATCTCTGGGCTGCGCCAGAGAGCGTGGTCAGGAAGGCACGGCACTTAACACCTTCCGGATATTGCTGAAGAATGCAACACTCTCAAACTTCATCAAGTGCTCCTCCGGATCCGTGGACCCCACGTACTCAGGGACGGTGAAGAAACGAAGATGATGAGGCACGGGATCCTCCAAAATCCAAGGAGCAAAGGGACTACGCACCGGCATAGTCGAAGCAGGGTCAGCCGGAGCTTTTCCCTTATCCGGTCGCCTCCCGCGCACCGGGTTAGAAACTAAAGCCTCGGCTGACACCGAATAGGCCTCGCCGACTTGTTCCTGGGGGATAATCGCAGGGAGAGGTGCGGGACCACCCTCAGGCACAGCAGACCTGCCTTGTCCCCCCGAGATGCGACGTGCAACTGGCTCTGGGCCCTGAGGCCCCTGGCTGGTAGCTTGGGAGAGCCTTTGAGAAGCCCTCTGCTGAGCTCGTGTAGCCATGAGTACCTCGTACTCCTCACGAGAGACATCCACATTCAGCTCATAAGGATTAGCCATCTCTACTTCCGATCAGGCTACTGGTGTCCCTCCTTCTAGCGCCAAATTTGATCATGTCGCGAAGTGAGTCCGACGCCCTTATAGTTGAGCGAGTCTCCGGGAAGGGCGAGGTCGCTGAGGTGGCACGGCGAGCTGGATCACTTCCAACCTGCAAGGCAAAGACCATTAGAACCCGCAGGGAAAAGTCCCTGGCCAGGCACTCCGACAGTCAAGTCAGTACACGACGGTGGCGACGGAAAGCAATAGAACAGTAGGGAAATTGCACTAACGCACGTACCTGGGAAATGCGGAGTGACAGGTATATGTAGCCGGGGAAGCTGACAGGTTCTGCCCCGCCTGCCACCTGCTGTCGCGTAGCGAGGACAGGGTAATGTATGTACAAGGGTGACAGGGTAAAGTGGCACATGCTGTATTAAGGAAAGTGGCACTGTCAACTTAAGAGTTGGCGTCGTTGGACGCCGTTCGGCCTGACACCAGAGCATGTGGTCGAGGTACGGGGGACAGGATGTGGCAGGCATATCAATACCTCAGCGAGATATCCGCCACTGAGGACCAGGATGATCAAGGTCCTGCGCCGATCCTGTACAGCTTCTGGTAGTCCGGTGTCAGGGAGTGGTTGTGCCGACTAGGGCACTGAGTAGCGAGGTCGGCTAAGGACCTATTAGGGTGCCGACTGGGGCACTGAGTAACGAGGCCGGCTAAGGGCCTATGAGGATGCCGACTGGGGTACTGAGTAGCGAAGGCGGCTAAGGGCCTATGAAGGTGCCGACGGGGGCACTGAGTAGCGAGGCCGGCTCCTATGAGGGTACCGACTGGGGCACTGAGCAGCGAGGTCGGCTAAGGGTCTATGAGGGTGCCAACGGGGGCACTGAGTAGCGAGGTCGGCTGAGGGCCTATGAGGGTGCCGATGCCGACTGGGGCACTGAGCAACGTCTCCTTGGCTCAGGTTTATTCCCGAAGCGTGGGTCGCCACGTGTCAACGGGGAGCCAAGCCTAAATGTGCCTTAGACCATTCGACTCAGGAGAAGGCCATTACAGGACTATGTAGTCCTTGACATGGAAACCCGGGGGGCCTGAGCCCGCGGGCCTCCTATTTAGCGGGATCGTCTAAATCACTAGTCACTTTCCTTCTGATTGAGCGTCAAGCTACCGAGTTAGGTTACACGTAAGCTAGCCCGAATCAATTATATTAAACACTGTTATACCTTTATTAATCTTCCACTCCAACTCATTGAAATTTACTACACGCGGAATGTCACGTAGAATTTTAAGTTTGGGATCAACCAAAGCAAGGGCACTTGAGTAGCAACCAGTTGGTGCTATTTCGTGAATCGTGTACGGCATATCTCACCTGATCGACCTCATTTGCCAAAAGTAGTTCCACACGTGTGGCAAGAACACACGGCGTGTGGGAATCTAATTGTAATACAGATGAATATTAATTCCACTTCCGACAGATTGAATAACTGCGAGAAAGGAAGATGCATCGAACGTTGCCACAAAGCATCAATGGCCACGTGAGCCATCTATAGATACGGCGCATGAACAAGAATATCGAATATTCCGTAAGAAATCGACACGGACAATAAATCATCATAGTATATCCTCGAGAACGATAACAAAAAAAAATCACGTTCTATAAGATTAACACGAGTATTAACAAGAATATACCGGAGATTTTTTTGGTAAAACTCACTCCAATGCCTAAGTTAGAATCTTGATCACTTGCAGAAGGACAATGAACAAGTAGAATTTTTATAAGTTCAAAAAGTATACCCTTTTTACCTGGATGTCGAAGTACTTTATATACCTGATGGCTTGGTCACACGTGTCTTCACGTTTTCCTCCGCGTTCCGTGATCGTTGGTTACATGATAACTTTCAGGTAATGCCCGCGGCGATTATGAATGCCTTAATTGTCGAGTGTGATGGATAATGATTATCCAATGACTTTTTTGATCTGAAAAGAGGAACGGTTACATGAAATCGGACTATCTGATATATTGATCTTCGAGCTCCGTTTTTCCAAATTAGTCTTGGGGTGTCCCCCCCGTCCCCCCCCCCCCCCCCCCCTTCCTCCAAGAGGGCCTCGGGCGTTTATACTCCCGAGGTAATCTCGGGAGCTTACAGCCCGGAATGACCTTGGGGGTTTGTCCTCCCGAGATGATCTCGGGAGACTACAGCCCCGCATGGCCTCAAGCAGTTGGCCTCCCGAGGTGGTCTCGGGAGACTATACGGCCCGACATGACCTCGGGTGGCTAGCCTCCCGAGATGATCTTGGGAGACTAAGACCTCACATGACCTCGGATACCTGTCTCTTCGAGATGGTCTCGAAACTCCGACTTCGATATTCGGATTCAGTGGATCTAGGATGCCCAACTCCATCACCAAAATTGATGGAGACACAATATACGAACGTCATCTAGGTGGTCATTGGTCATTGAGTGGGTTGATTGTTTTATTTGTTAGTCGCATGCTCTTATTTAGGGAGTGTTTGGGAGAGCTTCTGCTTACTGCTTTTTAGCTTCTAGCCATGCAAAAGTGCTTTTGAGTGTTTGGGAATGCCAGATTCTGCTTTAACTTCTGCAACTTTTACTCAAAAGCTAGAAGCAACAATTTGATGCTTTTTTCTGCTTCTGCTTTTTTGCTTATGGTGTAGAATTAAAAGTTGACATTTATACCCTTAATAAATTTATTATTTTACATAATTACCATCACATTTTTAAATAAAATCTTATATTTTTATATAATTTATATTTTCAAAAAAATTTATACATATTTGTATAAATTTATATAAATTTTATTATTTTATTATTTTTTATATTTTTATTAACTTTATATTTTTTTTAAATATATATATTATTAAAAAATAATTTTGATATAATATTTAAAATATAATATTAAATATATAAAATATTATAGATCATGTATCAAAATTATATTTAGATAATTGAAAAAAATTAATTTTGATAGTTTAAGGATATTATTGTCATTTAATTAAAAATTAAGCTTAAAAGTAATTATTCACCAAACACTCAAACTTTATCTTGTATCAGCTTTTGACTTCTATTTCCAAACACTGCATGCTTTAGCTTCTTACTAACTTCAAGATAATCACTACAAGAATCACTTTTCAAGAAGTAAAAGCTCTCCCAAACACTCCCTTAGTCAAGTCTAAGCCGCAAAAGTAATCCAAATAGAACGTCATCTACCTGGCTTGTGAGCTGGATTGCACGAATGGTGCGAATTGAGCCATGCCCGATCATGTCATGGCTCGTTGACTCAACCCCATCGATGAAATGCAATCCAATTTTAATTTAAAAATTAATGTATAACAATTATTTCTCAAATTATTATAATATAAAATAATCATTTTGAGAGCAATCTGGGTGAAAAGCTGCTCTAACATAAATTAATTTTAAATAAAATTTGGAGCACTTTAATTATAATTGCTCAGAGTAATTTTGGTGACCCTAAGTAGTATAATTTTGATCAAAATTATTTTAATATATTTATTCAATTTTAATTAAGATGATTTAATTTTAACTAATATTAAATAAATTTAATTAGTAAATTTGATCGTGTTAGTATAATTTTGATTAAAATATTATAACAATAGAATAAAAATATTTTTAATATATGAGGTAATATTTTTCTAATGGATCACCGTTTCTTTTACATCGCCGTGATAATGAAAATAATTAATCATTCTTTACACTACTAGCCTGGCCCACAATATTCCATCCAATCACCACACGGGTAGTATGTTGATATACGACCACTAGGTAACCTCTACACTCTATTTCTTTTTCGGTAAATTGTAGAAAACTCCCTAATCCTAAATTGATCTTTGCATGTACTCCTCATTTGATAAATTTTTTGCATTCACTCCCTGATGGATTGAGTATAAAAAAGTAAAAATTGAGTATACATTGTAAAGATTTAAGTATAAATTATTTGAGATTAAGTACTAATTTAGAAAATTTGAGTATACAGTTTCTTGACGTGGTGGATGCAACCTTACATACTCAAACTTCTAACTTTTATACTCATCTTTCTTCAAATAATACTCACAAAACTGTCTTGTCAATCCCATCATGGACTGCATGCAAAGAAATTTTTGAATGAGGATTGCATGCAAAGGTGAGTTTGAGATTGAGGAGTTTATGAAAATTTGCCCTTCTTTTTCTACAAAACATAGTTGATCATGAATGTCCTACACGGTTAACTCCACAGTTATTTATAAAGAGGTAAGTTGAGAAACCTAGACGGACCATCACATAAGAGGGTAATCTACACTATTTACTCCTCCTATGTGCTATGGTTTCAAGGCATGCTAATTCATGATAACACAAAACAAAAACATGGAATCTGAACATTAACTCTTGACTCATTTAGATGGCATAGTATGAGCAACACAGAAATTCTAAACCCTCATGTCGTATTATAAAAATATCCTTTTTTAGAATAATCTGGAGTAGGGAGATTTTTTTTTCTTTTTATTTTTTAAAAAATTTTCCTTCCCGTTAGCCTATAAGATATCAGAATGAGAGATCTTTTGATTTAAAAAAATTTAAAATGAAATGCTAATTCGATGATTCAAAAAACGAGTGACGTTTCATTTTTGCCCATGCTTCTTTACACACCCCCACAACACACATGTTAGCTGATAATAATCAATAATAATCAACAAGTGTTAGTTTTATTATTATTATTTTTTTTTTTTTGGCTGGCTTTTAGTTCACGGTATATAGTCAACAAAGTTGTAGCCGTAAAGCCTCTTGCTGACGCATGTTAAGGGACTGCATACATTGTCCCGAAGCCAGTTGACCAAGAGACGACTTGGACATTCATAGAATTTGTCCTCATCCTTTTTTTAAAACAAAAAAATAATCCGCTTATTATTATTTTATCCGTCGAAGGGGATAGCCTCTAACATCTTGAGTACCTATTCAGATGGAATGATGTGTTCTCATGCGGACGAACGGTTAATATATCAGTATTGTCATTAAGAAGTTTAGGTTAAATTTTGACAAAGTCAATATGCTCATTCTTTTTATGTATTAGTTACAGCATCCGAGTTAGTAGTCTTCGTAATTTATTTTCTCCGTATTGGTCCTGAGACGAATTGGTAGAGGTGCTGGAGCGAACGAATCATCTTTTACCACCAGATGGAATGATGTGATCCACGAAAGATTATCACATCGCTAATACCGCCATGCATTCACAATTCACATGCAACTATCTCGCGAATGAAAATGATTTTAGTTTTTTGAAGGAACAAAACAAAAGGCAAAGTTTCTGTAAATAAATTTGATATTTATAATTATATTGATTTGTTCATTAAATCATATTACAATTTTATTAGCAAGTTTCTTTGAAATTTAGGAAAGTTAAGAAAATGATTAATGCCTCAAGCGGAGCAATTCCTTAAATTTTATCAAGATCAGATATTACAAATAATTACATAATAAAATTTTAAATATAATAATAATTTTTTTTTAATTTAAATTTAACTTATGATTGATTAGATCAATGGAAGAGTTTTTGAAGGATATTTTATTAATTATAATTTATATATAAATTTCTTAAAATATAAAAGTACTATAATAGGGCAGCTCTTATCTTTAGTGGATTACAACATCTTACTTTAATATGTTGACAATATAATCTTCACTAGAAGTTTTTTATTGAATCAAGTGAGTAGAAACATTAAATAGATGAAGTCTATCGATTCCAAAAATTTATGACTTAAATTTTTACTATAAAAATCTTTTATTTATCGTACTTTACAATGAATTTTATAAAAAAAATTATGATGAATTTTATAACGAATTATTTTTATTACAAATATATAGTCATAAGATTTTACAATGAAAAAAAAAATAAAAATTTATTTCAAAATTTATAACAAATAATATTTTAATGTAAAATTCATTACAAAATTAGCGATAAATTTTACAACGAAAATAAATTTCGTCATAATTTTGCGACGAAAATCAATTCCGTCACAAAATTTGCAATGTGACACTTTTTCTTCGCAAATTGTTACAAATTTTGCCAAAAAATATAATTCGTGATAAAATTTTCTAAAAAAATAATTCATGGCAAATTTTGCTACGAATAAGTCATTCAGTCACAAATATGTGACAAAAAAGATTTCTTTTCGTCATAAATCTATGACAAAGCTTATTTTCGTCATAATTTTGCCACAAAATCATATTTAAAAGTCGCGACAAATTTATTTTCGTCAAAAAATTCATGACAAATTTATATTTGTTTAGACAAATATGTGTTTCGTTGGCATATTTATATCGTTGGCATTTGAATTCCTTAAGTATTTCGGTTTCTGTAATTTTGTTTTTTACCATTGCATCTGCGTGGTCTACTGTTACAGCCTTAAAAGAGCCACTGGCCTTCTTGCCATCTTTGGGGCGTAGAAGATTATGAATGTTGGGCATCACATCGCCACTTGCGATTGTCAATTCACCCAAAAGCTTGGAGAGCTCCTCGTCGTTCCTCACGGTGAGCTAGATATGCCTCGGAACCATCCTAGTCTTCTTGTTGTCCCTTGCTGCGTTTCCGGCAAGCTCCATAATAAACAGGATAAGGGATCGACCAAAGAAACAAACACAAATTCGACTACAAGAAAGGACTAAATTGGTATAATAAGAAGAAATCGAATATCTTTGTACCAAATCAAAATAGATAATAAATTAAGATTATTGCTCCTAATCAGGATAGAGAAAATATCCAAAATACAAAATTCTGCATAACATTAAATGAATTAGAAGAAATCATTGAACTTTTCCCAAAATCATGAAGATACAGAATTTATCCAAAACACACAAAATTAATTCAAAGAATGCCCCCCACCCACCCACCAAAAAAAAAACTAATGATAGAGAAATCATCGCCCCTGAGACTATGGTGCAGCGGAAGGGAGATCCCTGGCTATAGCAAATTTTATAGAAAGGAATTTTGAAATGTTTACCCCCCCCCCCTCCCCCTCAAATAATGATAGAGAAATCATCGCCCATGAGACTATGATGTAACGAAACGAAGATCCCTAGCTATGTCAAATTTTACAAAAAAATCTCCAAATGAGAGGCGAATTAATCATTTGTTATGATAGATAAATCATTGAAAACCAAAATTTTCTGCACACAATGAGTTAGGTTGTCACAACAAGAATATATCGAAAATTTTTCCCCATGTCAAATAGACAAAATATTGATAAAATCCATACCTCCGCGACTAGGTACTAAAAAAGAGAATGAGGTAGACCGAGCACTAGAGCCTACACACTCAGCGTACTTCCCATCCTTGAGGAACGGGGCAATCCTTCCAGCGGGGAATGAACTGGAGCCCAACCTTGATGTTTGATGCAGGACCAACCCAATATCACCTCTTAACTTCAAAAGGCGATCATAACTTTGGTAATTTTCATTTAGGATAATTTTAATATTTCTGGTATTTATGAGTCAGTCTCTCAATATTAGTGTCCTTTATGTTAATTGAAGTACATATATTCGGATTATTTTTCTTAGTCTTAGATTCTAGAGTTTATATAAGTACATGTTTACCTATATGAGATTTCATCTCTCAATTAATAACAAAGTTTCTTTTTTAATAAACGATGAGTTTTGTCCTTATTCTCTTCGATTTTTATTTTATTTTCTCCTCAATTATATAGCATACTAATTATGAGCACATCTTGTTGGATATAGTATAAATGGAAAGGGAGGGGGTGAGGAAAGAAGCTCTATTATGAATGAGACTTTAGTCCCATATTAGGAGTTTCAAGTGAATGGAAAGGGAGGTGGAGAATAAAGAGACTCCATTGTTAATGAGACTTTTAGTACCACAGTGGGAGTCTCAAGACATAATTGTTGGTTTGTATTATTTCACAAGCATATTAATTGTGAACAAATGCATGGAGAGAGACTCTATCTCACGCGTGGGTATGCAGGGGGATGCAAAATTCAGGACTCGAATTTGTACTGAACCAAGTAGACTCGTGTGCATGCACGACCTACATGCGTCGAATGCCCGACTGGTCGGGATAAAATTTATCCAAGCAAATGAACAAATAAATTTAAAAGTTTTGGATTAGCGTCTTGTAAAGTGTTTTGAGTAAGATTGTTCTCTCTCATTTCATCTATAAAATTGATTTTTTTTCCATGATCAAAATTCAACTTTAATTCTATCACGTTAATCCAATGTCATATTCTCACTCCTCTCTCTCGATCTGGATCATTGGTTTTGATTTTCAAGATGTTTGTCTTCGAGGAATAAAGGGTTGTCTTGCTGTTTTTCATTCGGTTTTGAGTAAGTTTTCTCATGTCCCATGCAAGTGATTGACTAGGTTTTTTCAATTTCTAGCGATTGATCCGACACTATGATCATCAACCCAAGATAAATTGATTTTTTTTCCAGATCAAAATTCAATTTTAATTCTATCACGTTAATCCAATGTCATATTCTCACTTCTCTCTCACTCTGGATCATTGGTTTCGATTTTCAAGATGTTTGTCTTCGAGGAATAAAGGGTTGTCTTGCATGCGTTTTTCATTCGGTTTTGAGTAAGTTTTCTCATGTTCCATGTAAGTGATTGACTAGGTTTTTTCAATTTCTAATGATCAATCCGACTCTATGATCATCAACCACAATTGCAAAATAGGATTCGCTCCCCCGCCCCCCCCCCCCCCCCCCCCCCCCCCTCCACATTTGAAGGAAAAAATCGTTGAAGATCGAACCGTAGATGTCTGGGATGACAACTAGTCGTCCTTCCACTGCACTATATCCCGGCTACGGTATATTTTGCAAGAATTATTCCTCCAAATAGAGAACGGACCTTAGACCATCTCCAACCAATACCCCATTACACTAAAATGGTGTTGGAGAGGTATCATTTTATCTCCAATGGATACACTATAATGGGCACCAATTTGGTGCAAGTGAATAGTGCGGCACCAATATGGTGCCGCACTATTCAAGTGGTTATTTTATTATTAAATATATTATAATATTATATTTGTATTTAATTAAATATATTATAATATTAATTTTATATTTAAAATATTTTATATAAGTGTTGCATGATTTAATTAAATGTATTATAATATTAAGTTTATATTTAAAATATTCTTAAATATTATAAATTATTATTATTTTATTTAATTGAATTTATTTTGTAAATTTTATATATTATAAATTTATATTAGTTATTAACTTGAATAAGTAATGTATTTTCAATGAAGTATTAGCTGTTTTGTGAAAATATTTAAAATATTTTATCTTAATTGTTTATGATTACGTATTATCTTTAAATAATAGTATGTTTATTAAATTATTTCCACCAAAATTAAGAAGAAAGTATTAATATTTATTTTTTTAATTAAAAATAAAATATTACGATCATAATTAAAATTAATGATTATGTACCATAAAAATATTAATTTTATTAATAATTATGATCATAATAAAAATATTTAACATATTAATATATATGTTAAAATTAATATGTATGTTGAATAATAAATTATAAGATGGAAAAATAGAATATTCTAAGGAATATTCTTTTTAGTGTAAGAAATGGTGTCTCTTGGTTGGAGTGGAAAAAAAATTTGGTGTTGAAGTGACATCAATTTGGTGTTGTAGAAGCACTAAAATGGTGTTTATGATTGGAGATGGTCTTAGGACGTAGGGTTTATGGATCGTCAATCGCGAGCACTTCTCGATTTATCCTGACGGCCGATGAGAAATTTCCATGAGATCAAAGCGATCGCGCCAAAGTTGAAAAAACCTCTTCTCTCATGTCTGATGTAAGAGTCATTCTCGGGTTTGGAGCTGACTAATTGTTAATTAAATTTAAAGTCTAGAAAATTCGAAAGGAAAAAATAAAATAAATAGAATAATAAATTTTATGAAGATTCAAGCTTGGGTGCTAGGAGTTGAAAATATATAAATTTGTATGAATTCTGTGATACATTTTGAAATTTTGTAATAAATTTTGAATTTGTCATAAAATTTAGGACTAATTTTGAATTCATTGTACAATTTGGAAGGAATTTTGAATTCGTCACAAAAATTTGAGACGAAATCAAAATTCATTGCAAAATTTATATCGAATTTTGAATTAGTCATAAAATTTCAAAATGTGTATGCTGAATTATTTTAAAATTTTACAATGAATTCAAAATTTCAGAATATGTATATTTGTCGCAAATTTTGAATTCGTTGCAAAATTTCAAAATGTATATATGGAATTATTTTGAAATTTTGTAACGGATTTTAAATTCATCGCAAAATTTAAAATGAATTTTGAATTCATTGCAAAATTTCAAAACAATGTGGTATAAAATTTACAATGAATTTTGAATTCATTGCAAAATTTCTAAAGATTATTTTGATCAACAAATTAAAATTTCATCCTAAATTTTACGACGAATTTTAATTCATCGCAAATTTTATGATGAATTTTGCGACAATAATATTTTGAGCTACAGATTTTGCGACAAAAGTTTTTAGTCACTAATTTTATGACAAAAATTTATTTTGTTACTAATTTCATTACTAATTAGTGATTATTTCTTTTTTGTTGCTAACTTGGTTAAAAATTTACGATGAATTTATTTTGTCGCTAAAATTCATCATTAAATTCATTTTTTTTTAGTGTTTTCAGTATGATATTTTAGAAAGAACTGCATCAATTCAAGTCTTAAGAGTTTCGTTCGTCTAATAGCACCTTCCTAATATAGCTTTACAAATTCTTTTAAACTATAGGTCCTATGGATCTAACTTGCTCATGCCTAAATATTATCTTGACGTTATATCTAGTTAACCTTTCGTTATATTGCAAAACTTTGAGCTCTATATCCAATTGAAAGTGACTATCTGTGTGATGGAATTCATTTGTGGAGATAGTACTCAGCACCTAATTCACAAACTTTCTTAAAGAGCAATCATAGGGAAAGTGAAAATGAGAGAGTGAAAAGCATAGTGAATGATGTGGCATGACGTGACACTTTACATGCACATGTCCGATTATAGCTTGAACACCATCGGCGGCCTTCGGCCGCCGCCCCGAATCAAACTATACCTTGGGAGGCACGATGAACCCGTCGGAGATCGATGCATGTAAGGTGTCACGTCATTCATTATACTTTTCACTTTTCCATTTTCACTCTCCTTATTATTTTTCTTTCTTAAAACATCAAATCATATTTTATTGTATTAGCCACACCACTAAAGGTCTCAAGTAGATTGATGTCCCCATGCGCTAGTAGTCCTGTAATTTATCTTTTCCATGTTGATCCTGGGATGGATTGACTGAGGTATGAGGACAAACGAATCGTCTTTTACCACCTAAAATAGATTGAAGTCTCTTGTGCCTCATGAAAATTTTGAGAGGTACTCAGAACTTTTCTCAGTAATTTACATAGTAGTATCTTTTCGCATGGAAGTAGATGTCCACTGAAGTAAAATTTGTGGACCTTAAGAAACTTCTAAAACATTGTTTATAGAAACCTGTTCCTGTATTTCTGTTCATCAACCCAGAAAATTTTTCAATTGGATCATCTACCATCATGGTCCTTAGTTATTGATGAATCTTTTTGCGCATATATGAATTTGCATATTTATGATATATATTTTTCTTTTCTGGGAGTTTGTTGTCTCAATCTCAGTAATGAGAGTTATTGCTTTGATTGTTGATCCTGTCGACAAGCGAAGATCGGCTCTCGCTCAGATGATCCGGTCTGACCAAGACGACCCGGTCTGCTGTAGCACAGGAGGTCGGGGTCGGGCTTAATCATGAGCCAGATACCACCCCTCGGGTCGGACAGAAATGGGGCACTTAAAGGGGAGTTGAGGTTGCAAAATGGCAGTGATCTCTCTCTGAGGCTCAAATGGGGTTTATATAGGAGAAGGAAAGCCCTCTGCCATGTTAGAGACGTCCCATCTCATTAATAGAGGATCAGTTGACAGATTATGATGGTGACAGCTATATTAATGTTGTGAGACTGCTATAGCCGCCTGACAATATGTCTAGGTTGTCCCCTCTGACCCCATTAATGTTGGCGGCTCTATCAGGATATGAGTATGTTAAATATCCTCTTCTGACAATGGGGAGATTCAGATTATCTTTACTGCAGCTGCGACCCTTCACTCACTCTAGGGTCGACCATCCTGGGTCGGCCACCCTGGGTCTGTCACTCTGTCACTCTGGGTCGGCCACCCTGTCACTCGGGGTCGGCCACTCTGGGTCGGCCACTCTGGGTCGGCCACCCTGGGTAGGTCGGCCACTCTGGGTCGGCCACTCTGGGTCGGCCACCCTGGGTCGGCCACTCTGGGTCGGTCACCCTGTCACTCGGGGTCGGCCACTCTGGGTCGGCCACCCTGTCACTCGGGGTCGGCCACCCTGGGTCGGCCACCCTGGGTCGGGCCACTCTGGGTCGGCCACCCTGTCACTCGGGGTCGGCCACTCTGGGTCGGCCACCCTGTCACTCGGGGTCGGCCACTCTGGGTCAGCCACCCTGTCACTCGGGGTCGGCCACTCTGGGTCGGCCACCCTGTCACTCGGGGTCGGTCACCCTGGGTCGGCCACTCTGTCACTCGGGTCGGCCACCCTGGGTCGGCCACTCTGTCACTCGGGGTCGGCCACTCTGGGTCGGTCACGCTGGGTGACCCCGACCGGGAGGCCTATTACTTACCAAACACTCATGAAGAGATCTGACAAAACGCTTCTATTTTATCCCGACTAAACTTTCCCGACCGGTGCTCCCCGACCGCTAAAGTTCTCGGTCGGGTACGTCTGCTCCGGTGCCATTGATTGAGCCTCGTCTCAAGTTGCTTCGAATCCTGATCCTCTTAGCTAGATCAATATCTAGCGCACTAATCCGATGCTGAACCCGACTTACTTTGTCTGACCCAGACCCAATCCGACCGGGCCCCTACTCAAATCCAAAAACTTACCCGACCGGATCACGAGCCTCCCCTTCAAGTCTAGTCGAAGGAGGCGTCAAATCCGACTGACTAGGCTGCTTGCCCGGTTGGATAAACCCTACCTTCGCACCCCTGACCCTCATTATGGCCTCAAGATTTTTATCCTTAAATGTCGAGTCCCCTGTCAAGTCAGCCATCAATGCATCTGCCACGCGTATATCTCCCCGGATCACAAATCTCCCCCTTCAAGTCTAGTTGAAAGAGGTGCGAGTCTGTCTAACTAGACTGAACCTAGTGGTTTGACTTATTTCACCCGTACTTTCCATCCTGGAATTAGGTTGGAATGGATCTCCTTTGATAGAAGAACAATCAATCAGAAGTCACGGGTTGGATTTTACCCAGTTAATCAGTATTTCATCCCTCGGAATGTCGCCGCTAGAGTAGTTAGTTATGTCAAGCGAGCAATTGGATCGTGTTGGACGGGTGATGAATTTGTGCATGGGAAACCACTAAGCATTTTTGCCGAACCAAACAAATGGTTGCGGGTGCCACGCATGTGGCATAGAGCCGAGTAAACGACTGAGCAATGGCTGAGTAGGCAAGCAACTGAGTAGAGTGACTATTTGTCTGGCAGGTGGCAGAGCCGAATGACGGAGTGCCGAGCAGATGGCATAGCAGAGTGGCTGAGTGCCAAGCTGAGTGGTGGAGTAGCTGAGTGCCGAGCTGAGTGGTAGAGTACCAAGCAGAGCTGTTGAGTGCCGAGCAGAGCGGCTGAGTGCCGAGCAGAACGGCTAGGTGAGTGCCGAGCAGAGCGGCTGAGTGCCGAGCAGAGCGGCTAGGTGCCGAGCAGAGCGCTGGTGCCGAGCAGAGCGGCTAGGGCCGAGCAGAGCGGCTGAGTGCCGAGCAGAGCGGCTGAGTGCCGAGCAGAGCGGCTAGGTGCCGAGC
>JAGFNQ010006292.1:41602-61915 GCA_024364735.1 Boesenbergia rotunda
GTGCCCCCTCGGGTAGCAGGCTCGGACGGGCCTTCCTGATTGAGTTGGGCAGCTGCCTGTTGCGCGGCCGCCAGCTTCTTAGCTCTGGCTTCGACTAGCAGATCCAAGTCTTCTTGTGAAAGCATCACGGCCATCCGGTTAGAGTCGCTCATCTTCAGCTTCCGATCAGGCGAGATTCCCACAGACGGCGCCAAATTTGATCCTGTCGACAAGCGAAGACCTGTTCTCACTCGGATGACTCGGTCTGACCAAGATGACCCGGCCTGCTGTAGCTCGGAGGTCGGGGTCGGGCTTAATCATGAGCCAGATACCACCCCTCGGGTCGGACAGAAATGGGGCACTCAAAGGGGAGTTGAGGTTGCAAAATGGCAGCCATCTTTTCTCTGAGGCTCAAATGGGGTTTATATAGGGGAAGGAAAGCCCTCTGCCATGTCAGAGACGTTCCATCTCATTAAGGATGAGTCAGTTGTCAGACTGTATAACCGGCAGCTCTGGTAGTTTTATGAGGCTGACACAGCCGTCTGACAGTCTGTCCAGGTTGTCCCTTCAGACCTTCATTAATGCTGGCGGCTATGTCAGATCATGATTATGTCAGAAATCCTCTTCGGATAATGGGGAGATTCGGATGATCTCTACTGCTGCTGCGACCCTTCAATCGCTCTGGGTCGGTCGCCCCGGGGTCTGCCACTCTGGGTCGGCCACCCTGTCACTCGGGGTCGGCCACTCTGGGTCGGCCACCCTGTCACTCGGGGTCGGCCACCCTGTCACTCGGGGTCGGCCACTCTAGGTCGGCCACCCTGTCACTCGGGGTCGGCCACTCTGGGTCGGCCACTCTGTCACTCAGGGTCGGCCACCCTGGGTCGGCCACCCTGTCACTCGGGGTCGGCCACTCTGGGTCGGCCACCCTGTCACTCGGGGTCGGCCACTCTGGGTCGGCCACGCTGGGTGACCCCGACCGGGAGACCCCGCCTGGGAGGCCTATTACTTACCAAACACTCATGAAGAGATCTGACAAAACGCTTCTATTTTATCCCGATTAAACTTTCCCGACCGGTGCTCCCCGACCGCTAAAGTTCTCGGTCGGGTACGTCTGCTCCGGTGCCATTGATTGGGCCTCGTCTCAAGTTGCTTCGAATCCTGATCCTCTTAGCTAGATCAATATCTAGCGTACTAATCCGATGCTGAACCCGACTTACTTTGTCTGACCCAGACCCAATCCGACCGGGCCTCTAGTCAAATCCAAAAACTTACCCGACCGGATCATTAGGTTTTAACAAAATTTTACTTATCACTATCTCAAAACATATCAATGAAAATGAGACTATATTTACTAGTTGTATCGCATTAAACTATATGCATGAAAATTATATATAGGCAGTATGAACTTAGTACAGTCCGACATAACCATACTTTTAATCTTTAGTCTATATTAATTGACTCCACATGTTTTATTACTTAATTAATTAAGTGGTTTATCTTTTCATTTTAAATTAATTACTAGCGATCATGTACATGCGCTGCGTGTGTAAAATAATACATGTATAAATTTATCTCATCCGAAGATAAGAATTTATTTAGTTAAAATTTAAAAGTGTAATTTGAAATTTTTAAAATATAATTTTAAATTAAAATTTGAAATTGTCTTTTTTCAATTTGAGAAATTATTTTTTAAAATTTTAATTTTGTATTAAGATTTGTATTTTTCTTTTTAAGATTTGCAATTATAAATTTATCTTTAAAATTTTATTTTTAAGATTTGTGATTTAATTTTTTAATTTTTGAATAATAAAAAGTTGAAATGAATGTCAAAAAAATATTAATATAATTTAATTTTTGACTTTATCAAATTAATTTAATATTAGTTAGTAAAGAATTTAGTTTATTAATTAAATAATAAAATTAAAATTATTAGTCGTACCTGCAATATAAATCGATTTTTTTCAGTTTACTTTTGTGTACGCGTGTGTCAATTTGGACCCACTTGATTTTTCTAATGACACTTCTTAGCCGATTCCCCAAAACATATTTTAGCACAACATTAGTAAATCTGAATTTTCAACATAAAAAAGCAAGGTTCTGAGAACCGGACCGGACATCAAACCGGTCGAAGCAAGGGTTTAGAGGTTCAGAGGTTCAACCGGTTTAACCGGGGGTCCAACCGGGATATAATCGGTATATAATAAAACATGTATTTATATAAATATATGGAACTAACAACTTATCCAACTATTTTCTTCAAGATTAGATCAACTATGTTAACATGTGATATATTTTTGTCAGCAACTCAGTATAGTATTCTTGAAAAAAAAGATTAGGTTTAAAGAAAAATTCAAATTTAAAACAATTGGATTCAAGAAATCTGAATACGAATTGAAGAATCTTATTAGAAGTTAAAATTATATCACATTAACATTTGTTCACCGATAAACACTTAAATAGGGGACACTAGTAAAGCACATACAAAATTACACATCCAAATATGTCATATATTGCTGCCATCATATGCCAGCACGACGACGCAACGAAGCTGGAGACGGGGCGAGACTAGTGGCAACGAGGCGAGGCTAGCGGAGGCAGGGTGCCGCGGCGAGACTGGTAGAGGCAAGGTGACGCGGCGAGAGACTGGCGGCGGTGACTCTCTTGCAAAAACAATATGTTTTTTCGTTTGGGACTTTGGGTGAAAGCAAACTAGGTTTTTGATATTTTATTTTTTAATTTTCATTTTTAGTAAGAAAGCAAAATTGCAAAAGGGGGGAAAAAATCAAAAAATGAAAATAAAATAAACCAAGCCGGTTTGACCGGTTTTTCCGGTTTGTCCGGTTCACCGGTTCCCGCCCGGTTCAGAACGGTTCACATCCGGTTGTTGAGTAGCCGGTTTTCAGAGTCAACTCGGACCGGAAATCTGGCCGGTTCCCGGTTCAACCGGTCCGACCGTCCGGTCCGGTCCGGTTTTCAGAACACTGTAAAAAAGGATTTACAATTGGTCTCCAAGAGACCTGTTTAGACTGCAATTTATTTAAGAATCATAAATAATATATTTTATAATTAAATAATTATATAACATGTTTTAATATTTTTGTGTCGAATGATTGTTAGAGAATTTAAATAAGCAATTCTTGAAAATAACAAAAATAAAAATAATAAAATTTTAAGATAAATCCTTAATTTGATTACTTTAAAAAGTCTTTATTCACAAGTTCTAACAAATGATAAAGATAAACCGAAACAAATAAACATGAAAATCAATAAAAATAATCATAGATTATGAAGTGGAAATTTAATTACAGCTCTAAATTATGTCAAGAATAATTTATTTTTGTATGGTTGTATATTTGATCCTATTTAAAATCGATAAGAGCTAAATCACCCGTGAGCTGTTGCTTATATTGATTAAGTCATCACGACCAAAATAATAATAATAATAGAAGAGGGTGCGTTGTTTTCTGGATTGACAGAATGGTTAGATTTCAAGAAAAATCAAGAACATGAAGCCGAAAGTGCAAGAAAGCCTCTAGTCAACGGTGTTTGTAAGGCTGCTAGAAGATAGGAGAAGGGAACCAAAGTGAAAGTGTTAGATGGATGATTGAGGTGCCCTAGCTCATACACCTAAACACTCAAGTTAGTTCCTAGCCAACAAGATGTAAAAGACAAAGAATAGCAAATTAATAGAAATAGATGTGTACACGTGTCCATGTACTTTGACCCTCAGTTGAATCTTAAATTTTAAATATTTGATCTATTATTAAAGAATCTATACATCCTAATACATGACCCTATAAATTTTAACTAACTACATAATGTGTGCATAATAATTATCCATTTACATGTAACCCCTAACTGAAAAATTAGTATCTTAATCACTTTTGAAAAATTGCATCGATTGTTATTATACTATAAATGTATGATTTTATGATCACAATGTTATTCCTAGAACTTTTCTAAGGAATGAATTTTCTAATTTCATGTTTTTTATTTTCATGTGTTTAAATTATATTAAACTCGAAATTTAACACTAGAATAAATTGAAACTTAAACCTTAAATTAATATTTTGTAATCATTAAAATTATTAATTAATTGTCGGCATATAACTAATGCAAATAATAACAATTAATACAAATAAGTTATACATATATATTGATGGTCGCATTTCATAAATAAAAATTAAAATATGATAATAATCAATCATTAATTAACTATATTTTATTTAAAAATCAATATATAGAAAATAATAATTATATGATTTTAAGATAGGTAAACTTTTAATTTCAAAATTCTTTTAATAATCAAAATATAATAAATGTATTAGTTACAAATAAAAGACCTAGCTCTTATTATTAATTAGTTATTTGCAATAATCTTTTATTGAAAATGTCAAATTTATTATTCTAAAATTGCTTAAGAAGTATTCAATTTTAATTGAATCGAACTAAATTAATTAAAATGGAATAAATATTTTTTTTGAATAAGTTGAATCGACCAATTTTTCAAAAATCTAAAATAAATCAAACTAATAAAATATCATTTAATTCAATTAAAAATTAAATTAATCAAATTTTACTAATTATGGCTAAAATTTGTCATGGATTATCCTACTGTTTAAATCAAATTCATCGTAACCAAATTTTATGCTGGTTTATTTTTATTTCAATTTAATTGAATGAACAATTTAAAAATTAAATCCGAATCAAATTAATCAAATAAATCGTTTTTTTTTTAAATTGAAATTTTGAAATAACCGAACAATTGTCCGATGTAATTGAATTTTTGCTCGCCCCTGTATCAAATCATATCAAAGAAAATTAGACTATATTTACCCTAAGTATATGTATTGCATCAAATCATATTCATAACAAAAATGATGGATTCGCTACCTTAGTGATTCTCTTAGAGTCGGCCTCATGAATATAACAGGAGATAAATTCAAATATATACAAATGAAATGTGTATAATGGAGAAATATCAGATTATCAATAGTTAGTAATCGACTTATACGCTGACAAAATATGATCTGTTAGGGAGGCAAACCATATCCTGAAAATTATATGCCGTGTGAATATAATTATTTAAACGGTTTGTCTTCGCATCATAAATTAATTATTAAAATTAATAGTCGGGACCCACTAATTCAATTGAATCAATCGAATTTGGTCGTATTATAATTTTTTTATCAGCTTAGACCCACTTAATTTTTTAATGAAATTTCTTAACCAATTCCCCAAAATCACAAAAATCGTAAATCTAAATTTTCAACGTAAAATTTTCTTAAGAATCATAAATAATATATTTTCTAATTAAGTAATTTTATACCATATTTTAATATTTTTGTATAAAATGATTTTTAGAGAATTTAAATAAACAATTTTTGGAAATAAACAAAAATAACAATAACAAAATTTTAAGATAAATTCATGAATCATTTTTAAAAAATCTTTATTCACTAGTTCTAACAAATCATAAATATAAGCACAAACAAAAAACACTTGAAAAAAAATTTAAAAATGATGAATCATTGATTGTGAAATAGAAAATGAGAGCTACATAAAGAGTAATTTATTTTTATATGCTTGTATCTTTGTAGTATTCTATTTATTTCTGTCTTCATTTGAAATCAAGATTGATCACCGATTATAGTCAAGAATTTACTATAAATTTTTAGTCGAAGACTCTCCACAAATCAAATCATGATACACATGCGTAATCTTGTTCATACCATATTTCAGAGCTTAAACTTCAGTGTATTTTCCAAGACAATGCCAATCAAACAATCTTCGTCCATAGTCTTTACCGACAAACATTCTTCATCCTAATATAGTTCATAATTAATCATCAAGCACCCCCATAAGGATACATCCGTTGGGCCTATGGATATCGAGAGAAGTAATTAAATATCCACACACAAACGAGAATTAAGTCATCAATTCTCAAGAATCCATTTCTGATTATTATGTCACATATGCCAAAAGCCCCGTAGAATTAGTCCAATAGGTGAACAGGAGAGGACGGTGCTTAATTTCTGAATATTAATTTATTTATATAGTCAAGCTGATTGTATTTCTTTAATATTTTGTTTGATTATTAATTGATTAGTGATCCTGCCTTATCTTTGGCACCGTACGGACAGCCAACGCAGCAAACGGCCTGGCTAACTTCAGGGTCCACGTCATTGTACGGGTAGCCAGCTTGACAAATACCCTGGCTGGTCTCAGGGTCTCTGCCGGCCGGTCGGACTCAAGACGGCCGGTCAGAATAAAGGTAGCGGTTCATCCGGCCGGTCAATCCCGGCCTGCCATCATAAGGTTATTATACCTCGTTTATCAGGGTACTGCCGCCCGGCCACATAAGGGCCACACGCCTAATCGATTCGGGTGCATCCGCCCGGCAACCCTTCACATACATAGTCCCCCAGGCTTGCACGCCCGGCGCCCACTCGGGCACTCTCTCCCGGAATCACCCGGAAATAACGACAAAATATATCCGCATCAGCTGCAGATAACAGGCTGTCACCACTCGTGTGAACTGGCACTCCCTGGCACGTCGCCCTGTCGCGCCGTTGGTGCCAGGCGGCGCCGGTCGGGGACGTACAGGAACCTGTCTTTGTCCTCACATAAGACAATCAGTATAAGACAAGGACTGTTGGCTACAAATCGACATAATCATACAATATTCCCTGACCAGGTCAGAGAATCCTGACAATGTCAGACTTGGTCCTTTTCCCCGGCTATATAAGCCCCTCCCCTCCTCATTATCAGGTACGCGCGCGAAGCCTCTCGTCTACAGTGCTCCTCTATTTGCTTGTTCACCGGAGTACTGACTTGACCGTCGGAGGGCCTTGTCGGGACGCTTCCCGGCTAGGTTGCTAACGGTCATTTTCTCCAGCAGGTTCAGGTCATCCGGTCGAAGATCCCCCCTGCAGCAGCAATATTGACCGTCCGGCCGGAATTCCCACCCGGCAGAGATCCTCATTCATCCATTCGGAAGTTCCACTCGATGGCTACACCTTCCATCCGGCCAAAGAAGTCCGGTCGGAAGATCCCCCCCATACACCACTCGCTGAGTCATTCTGAGCGAAGGCATCCAGTCAGCATCCACGTCATTCATCTCAACACCGTCATCCGGTTACGGCCCCACCCCGCTCGGCGATAGGATCAATTAGTAACCCTAATTAATTAATTATTTGAATTTGAAAAATGAGATTGGAATCGAACGTCGCTGTAGTAGCCACGTAAACTCGCGCGCCCTTTATATATGTGTATGGACTACCGCAAGTATGCTGTATTATTGTAATAACATGAACAGGGAAGGGGAGACTTCCAGGCAGGGGCGGAGCCACCCCAAAGGCTGGGGTGGGCTCCAGCCCAGGCTACTTTTTAGAATTTCCTTCTTATATATTAAAAGTAGCTCAAATTTTAGCCCAGGTTAATTTTTCATTTTTCTTTTTAAATTATTAATAGTAGTCCTGGTCCACTGTCCATTATTGAAAATTTTATTATTAAACTATATTTGTTAAGTTGTGTTGCCCACTTGCCCTAAATCACACGCCTCTTTGTTTGTCTCATTCTCAACCTTTTGTCGCTGCAGCAAGCCCGCAGGCCTGCAGACTGCAGTGCCGCCACAACCCACAAAGTCACAAACTTATCTCAACCTTTTGGATTCGGTCCCCTCCTCGCCACCAGGTCTGCTCGCCACAAGCCACAAGCCACAAGCTTCTCAATTTGTTTTGGATTTTTCATCTGAGATTCTTCTCTGCAGATTTTCTTGGTAAAAATAAATCTTTCTGCCTTGATTGCTATTAATAGTTTCTTTTTGTTCACTGTTCAGTTTTTTGTTTTTTCTGTTCGATCAATTTTGTGAATGTTCCTTTTCTTCTCTCGAAGAGAAAAAAAAAATCTCACAGTGTTCCATTTTTTTTGTCCGGGAAAAGAAAGGGGGCATTTTTTTTGTTTTGTTCTTTGTTTTCTGAGAAATAAAATTTTCCTATTTTGTTATCTTATACAGGTTCGACGATCTGGTGACTGGTTCCATACTTCCATACAAGCACTGTAAACTGCAAGCTAAACTAGTAAGTAGTATGACACTTTTTTAATTCTGTGTGTTTATTTTTATTTATGATTTAATAGATATTTTTTTATTATGTTTTATTTTGTGTGTTTGCATTTATTTGGATGCTCAAATTTTTATTTTGTGTGTTTGTAGCAAGCCAAACTGCATTCCGTGTGCTTTATTTTGTGTGTTTTTTGTGATTAAGTATATTGGTCCTTTTTGATTAATTGTACATGATAGGTTGGTTTTTCTAATGGAAGCTCAAGGAGGCAAGATGAAAAATATAATTTCATATTTTACACCAAAAGTTAGTACATCGACTAGAGAAGAGCACACTCCTATTAATGTTGAGATCTCAAATCATGATAAAGAACATCCCGCCAAGTATCAAAGAGTTCATAGTGACGTCAGTGTTTATGTTCAACTAGATCCGGCCATGCGTACTCCAATATGGCAATGCCCAGTCAATGAAAGAGATACAATTAGGCGAGCTTATATTTTAAGAGGGCCATATCAACCTATTATGGAGTACCCGCGAACCAAATTAGGAGAACAATATCGACGATTTCAAAAATGTTGGTTTGAGCAATTTCCTTGGTTAGAGTACTCTCCTAATAAAGATGCAGCCTTTTGCTTTCCATGTTTCCTTTTTCAAGAAAAAAAGGCTCGTTATTCTGCATTTACAGTTGATGGTTTTAGAGGTTGGAAAAGAGTTAATGATGGGAAAAGATGTGCTTTATTGATGCATGTGGGGAGTCCCACTTCACCACATAATAATGCCGTTCAATCTATGAGTGTTTTGATGAATGCAAGTGGTCACATCGATAATTTGATGAATGCTCAAACATTAGATGAAGTGAAGAAGAACAGATTGAGGCTTACGGCCACAATTGAAAGCATCCGTTGGCTTTGTTTGCAAGGATGTGCATTGAGAGGACATGATGAATCTTCATCTTCTAAAAATCAAGGTAATCTTATAGAGATGATAAAACTTATGGCAAAAATGGATGTTAATATTAATAATGTTGTTTTAGAAAAAGCACCCAGAAATGCAAAATATACATCACCAGATATTCAAAAAGATATTTTGCATATTCTTGCTGAGAGAGTGAGAAAAAAAATACGTGAGGAGGTTGGGAGTGCAAAATTCTGTATTTTGGTTGATGAGGCTAAAGACATATCAAATAAAGAGCAAATGGCTATTGTGTTGAGATTTGTTAATCATGAGGGCTTCTTGATGGAGCGTTTCTTTGATATTGTGCATGTTCCTGATACCACTGCAGTAACACTTAAAAAAGAAATATGTAATGTGCTTGGGCGATATCAGTTGCATATTAAAGATATTAGAGGTCAAGGATACGATGGAGCTAGCAATATGCGAGGCTCCTGGAACGGGCTACAAGCTCTTTTTTTGAGAGATTCTCCACAGGCATATTATGTACATTGTTTTGCACATAGACTTCAATTGGCATTGGTAGCTGCTGCTGAAAAGGAGAGTTCTATTTGGCTGTTTTTTTCAAAATTGACTTCTATTTGTAATCTTATTAAGGCATCACCAAAACGTCACACTGAGTTGCAATCTGTCGAAGCTATTGAAATTGCAAATATGGTGGCCACTGGCATTCGTGAGACAGGTACTAAATTTAATCATATATTTTATTACTAATTAATCAAAATGAGTTTTCATTTGATATCTCATTAATCTTCCATTTCTTTTTTTTTCGACATAGGTACTGGTCTTAATCAGATTGGTACTTTGCAACGAGCTTGTAAGACACGTTGGAGTTCTCATTTTGAGTCGATTTGCAGTATGATAGATAGGTATAAATCAGTGATTGTTGTGCTTGAGCACATGGTGGAGGAAGCATCTTCGAATTCTATACGTGGGGAAGCTATGGGTTCTTTGATTGCACTCAAGTCATTTGATTTCATATTTATTTTATATTTGATGCACAAGATTATGGCAATAACAGATTTGCTTTGTCGAGCTTTGCAAGAGAAGTCTTTAGACATATTAAATGCAATGGATCTTGTGTCGACTACAAAAGCTTTACTTCATACTTTGAGAGAAGAAGGTTATGATATTCTTCTTATGATTGTTCAATCAGTTTGTGAAGATAATGGTATTGAGATACCAGATATGAATGCTTGTTATAAATCTGCTACAAGACGCTCCTGCCAACAAAGAGATTCTATTACATTTGAGCACCATTACCGTTTTGATGTATTTAATGCTACAATAGATTTTCAAGTGGAAGAGCTAAATAGCAGATTCGATGATGGAGCTGTAGAACTTCTTAGACTTAGTGCTTCTTTGGAACCTCGAGACAACTTTAAGTTGTTTAATGTTGATGATATTTACAATCTTGCAGAGAAATTTTATCCTGGTGATTTCAATGGACAAGAACTACATTATTTGAGAAGTCAGTTGGAGCATTATAAGTTGGATATAATTCAGCATAAAAGATTTCAGAATATCTCTACCATTTCTGAATTATGTCGACAATTAGTAGAGACTGAAAAGGCAAAGTATTATCACTTAATTGACAGATTGATTCGTCTTGTTTTAACACTTCCTGTTTCTACTGCAACAACAGAAAGATCATTCTCAGCTATGAAACTTCTTAAAACTTCTCTTAGAAATAAGATGGAAGAAGAGTTCTTGGCAGATTCTATGATTGTCTACATTGAACGAGAATTTACTACAAAGATTGACACTGATTCAATAATTGATGAGTTTTATTCTATGAAAAACCGCAGGGCACATCTCAAGTAGTTTTATCTTGTTCGATGTTACTATGTCACATTTTGTATTTCCATGTTACAATGCCATATTTTGTAGTCAACATTAAGCTTTATTGGCTGTATACTCAAAATGGATTGGATTGGATTTTGATATGACTTAATTTGGATTGAATATTTGCATACAGATTTATTGAACTTTAGATGATTTGTTTTATGCTCTTACAAAGGTTATGCTTGAGAATATTTGTTTTTTGTATCTTCTCTACAAATTCAAAGCATTTGATTGTGTCCATGGGTTTTTGCTTGATTGATTTGGGGGTTTAATATATCTGAGTTGCTGATATTTGTTGTAAATCACTGATGTTGATTTACTAATTTTGACGGTTGATAGTTGTTTCTATATTTATTATTTCTTCATGTTGTTACTTGTTAGAATGTTAGTGGATGGGGTTTTCTATCTTCAGTAGTTGCTATAGAAGGTCCAATAGTTGCTTCATGTTGTTAGAATATTACTAGATGAAGTTTTCTGTATTCAGTAGTTGCTTCATTATACTCATTTCCTAAACTTTTAGTTGGTATAATCTCTAGCTGACAGCATTTGCCGCTGCACCACCAGAAAGAACAACCTCCTCTAGTTCTCGCACTGTTTGACAAAGCTTTTCAACCTCTGTGACCTTCTGTTGATGCATTTTATCCATGCGACCTTCTGTTGATGCATTTTATCTAAGATCTTGTTCTCCTCTTGAAGAATAAAATAGGTAGATAATTAATTTTTAATAGAAGTAGGCCAAAAGAATTTTGGCCCAAAGATTGTTTCATAAATGAATACTGACAAATTTCAATCTGTTTCATTAACTCTTGATTCTTGTTTTGTAGGTCATCTACCATGGCAGCTTTTGCTAAAGCAATTTGGACGGTCCTTTTTGCCTCCAATAATGCAGCTTCGTTTGATTTGGTTAGTCGATCTAATACCCTGTTCTCCTCCTGTTACTTTGCAATCTGCAAAAGAGGAAAACAATTGGATAGGAATAATAAAGAATATATCTTACGGTTTATGCTCTTTCTAGACTATATTACTAGATGAAGTTTAGGGAAGTTTTTTTGTTATGCTTGTTGTTACTGCCACTTAGCCCAGGGTGAAAAAAATTCCTGGCTACGCCCCTGCTTCCAGGGAGAGGTCAGGGCCGGCGCCGCCGGCGAAGTATAAGGGGGTGCGGCTGCGGAAGTGGGGCAAGTGGGTGGCGGAGGTGCGGTACCCCAACAGCCGGAAGCGCCTGTGGCTGGGGTCGTTCCCGTCGCCGGAGATGGCCGCCAGGGCCTACGACGTCGCCATGCTCTGCCTTCGCGGCCGCGACGAGAAGCAATATTTCAGCTTCCCGGACCAGCTGCCGGACATAGAGGCGCCCGAGGGGCTGAGCCAGCACGAGATAAAGGACAAGGCGGTGGCGTATGCGCGAGAAGGCGCGATGGGATCGCAGGCGCCTCCGCCGGAGAGGGGCGACAGTGGCGGCGGAGGCGGCGAGGAGGCTGCGGAGAAGGACGGAGGCGGAGAGGGTGGTTCGGGGATTGATGAGGTGTTGCAGCCGGAGTTTATCTACGGCGATCCTTTGGCATTGGACGACGTCCACTGGAGCGTAGCCGATCAGGATTATTGGAGCGACGGCGGCGGAGATACTTTGGGTTCGATTCAACTGTGGAACTTTGATTGACAAATACCGCGTATTTTTTTTCAAAGTTTTATAATTCTTTTCTAAGAAAATAAAGTGAAAATTGTGAAAAAAATATCGATAATAAACTATACAAATATTAGTAATTATTTGCCCAATCTTATTTTTGTTGATTAAGGAATAAATTTTGTGGTTGACTTGGTCATTTGCAAAGCTATTGTGTACGTTCTCCTTGCGATTCATTTGTTGTGGTGCCTGAAACAAAATGATATGGTCTTTTTTGTTTGTCTTGGTATTTGATAATGTGAAAATATAATTTTTTTTTAAAACACCGTGTCATCAACGGATTAATGGATGTTTACAATTTAATATTATCTTGATATCAATTCAATTTAATCGGTTTAATCATTTTCAAAATTTTAAAATTGAAATCGAATAAATTAAGATTTTTGAAAATTTTTAAAACAAAATTAAAATTTTTAATTAACAAAAGGTAACTTTCAAATTCAATCAATTTATTGAATTTAACTAATCTTTCACTCCAAGTCTCTTACCCACTACGTACAATGTAGTAGACATCCGGGTTATGGTGCAGCGGTATGATGACTAATTGCTATCCCAGATATTCACGGTTCGATCTTCAGTTATGACGTATTTGTAGGAATTTTTCCTCCAAATGGGACGCGAACCATGAGTCGTTGGTCTTCTAGACCGTCTATTACGAGCACTTCCCGATTTATTCTGACGGTCGATGGAAAATTTTCATGAGACGGACCTTCTGAGGTTGATTTAATCATTTTTTTTCACTAAGTACAGTGTATTACCTCTTTTTCAATGCGAGTGTGATATGGCCTGTCCGGTCCACATCACAAGTCAACTGCAGATCAGCCGAATCGCAATTGAGTGCATTGCATGGCGAAAAACGAAATGCAATTGGATGCCCGAGGTCCTCGTGCGGGCCCGTTGGCCGCTCGAGGTCCTCGATTCCGGCTGCGGTCGTCCGAGGTCCGAGGACGGATTTACATTAATACAACTCAACTCCAGTTCCAATTTAATTTCAATTTTTTCCTTCTCTTTATATTTTATATTTCAACATAATATACATGATATATTTTTCGAGATTCGAAAAAGATTATTATTATATAATATATTTAATAATTATTTTCATTATTTAATATTTATCAGTCCACGCGTATTAAGGCACGGAAGCGACGAGGTGCGTTGGGTCAGCGGCAAGGTGACCTCCGGTTCAGGGCCGCCGCCCACCGTCGCGAAGCAACCTCACGAACGGGGACGTTGTCCGTAGCTGCACGAGGCGAGATGAGGGTTACTAGTTGTACTGCGAGCCGGAGCAGCCCTCAGGAGAAACATATCTAAAAGGGAGTCAAGAAAGTTGTTTTTCGTGTGAGGGAAAAAAATATCAAAAAAAATTGATCATGGATTTTTAAATGGCAAGTGGCCAAGTTCGATATGAAAAGGCAAATAAGGCAGTTCGGATCCTCTGCGACCAAAACTCCTCTGCACCTCTGCGACGGGCACTAAACGACAAACTTTTCTCACGCGTCGAGCACGTGAAGCCAGCGCACTTACTCGCCCGCGAGCTGCGAAAAAAATCGCAATTCCATCGCGCCTTCTCTGCCCGCAAGCTCTGCGAAAAAGCCCTAACCCTTCTCCCCGCCTGCGCCGATCACGGCTTCGTCGATCCTTCACGTGTCATCCAGCTCTCGTGGCGTCCCAGGTAACGAAGCGATTCGTGCCCCGTCCCTCGGTTTCTACTCCTGTTCGCCCCTCCATTAGATCTGCGAATTTTGTTTAGGGCGTTCTTGTACAAGGGTTTCCTCTCCTATGAGGAATGCGAGCACTTGGTTGCCCTGGTGAGCAAGATCTCGTTCCCTGGCTAAATCTTTCTTGTTCAGCAAGATCTCGTTTCCAATGGTAGCGTTTGCTGTGAAACCAGGCGAAGGATAAGTTGGAGAAATCGATGGTTGCGGACAACGAGTCTGGAGAAAGCATGATGAGCGAGGTTCGGAGGAGCTCGGGCATGTTCCTCGAGAAGCGGCAGGTGATGAATAAGAGCACAAATTCTTACTGCATTTCTATCCACACTCTTCTAAAGCCTAAGGAGTTCAATTTTCTTCTATAGTAAGGTTTTCGTCGACAAAAAAAAAAAAAGTAGCTTGCAGACTTAGGGCCATATGTGAAAATTGAAATATCTAATTCTAGATTAACTTCTTTATTAACTCTGGAAATTAACTATTTATGCTTATCATGGTTGCTCCTAACAATCTAAATCTATTTCCTTTGCATAAATGATGAACAAAAGCCGTATATTTGAAGTGAATATAGAAAAAGGTTGTTTTACATTTAAGTTGATGGTCTTTTGCATTGGTATGGTTAGCCCTAAGCCCCTAACATCGAGTTCTCTTATTTGGGGTTACTTTTGAGCAAACTACCAAATTACTAACTATGAATCAGTGTGCTACTTGGTAGTGCAAGATTGCTGCTAGATAGTTTTTAGTTTCATTTGGAACATTGAATCCAGCCTAAAATGACCAACATAAATTGGGGGAGAAAAAAAAAAGAAGAGCCTACGCCAGAAGCTCAATTTCCACCAATTACACAACTGTTCAGGTTTTATCTTTACTAATATTTGAATTTTTTATTTGGTGTTATATTTAAAAAATCATTTAGAATTAATTAATTTTATTTTTTTAATAGGATATAGAAGAGCCTATGCCAGAAGCTCAATTTCCACCAATTACACAACTGTCTCAGGTTTATAGTTGTCTCAGTTTCCACCATTTACATAACAAAAATAAATAACTTTGTCAGTGATTATTATCAGGCGACTTCCTCAAGCACCTGATACCACGCGCTAGATACCACGTGCTGGATATCGCCTGTTGGATTTGTTCCTCCATCAGGATATCCTCCTGCTGGATATCCACCTTTCGGATATCCCCCAGCTGGATATCCACCTTCTGGATATCCTCCATTTGATTATCCACCTTCTGGATATCCACTCGCTGGGTATCTTGGTCCATCAGCTCCACACCACTGTGAGTCTCATTTTTTATTATCAACATTCTCATATTAAGAGGTAAGGTGACATGATATTTATATGTGAGCATATTTTATATACAGGAGGATATTACGGGCATGGAATGCATTCCCACGGATTCGGCCATGGCAAGTTCAAGCATGGAAAATTTATGGGGAAGCATGGCCAGTTCGGCTGGAAAAAATAAATGTTGCTCGAGTTCAGCTAGGTACTATTGTTTTTGTTTGTTGTTATATTTTATTGTTGTTATGTGTTTGGTGCTATTATGATTTGATTGTTTATGAGTATGAATGACTTAAATTTAAGATAATAACATGATAATATAGGTTGCGTACTTCTTTCTTAACTTTTCTTGATCATACTAGTTACTTTGTTTTTTTATGCTTTATTGGAGATATCCCGTTTGGGATTCGACTCTTTGTACTTTATAATAAACCTTAAAATATTAAGAGATCTTCAAGCTACATTGGCATGTTGCAGCTTTTTTATTAGATCGAATCACCAAGTTAATTAGTTCCGTCATATTTCTTTGCAGGATGATCAGGCAAGGCCTGGACAAGGCCCTCGTCCTGCAGGTGCAGGCGCAGCAACTGGAACTGGACCTGCCCGTCCATGAAGAAATGCATCCCCCTTTGCAAAAATATATCACCCTATTTATTGTATTAGATTTGCCCTTTATAACTAGCGAGTAAAGTTAAGGCAATGGTCAAATTCTGTTTACTGGAGAACTTGTATTTGCTGACTTAACTTCTAAACAAATTGTAATGCTGTTCATTTATATTTTTCATGTCGTGACTGTTGTCTCTCTTTTTCCTAATATTTCTCTGTTTACTAAAGAAATGCATTTACTTTTTCAAATTTTCTATTGCAATTTTGTTGCTAATTTTATCATTGCAAATATTTAATTATTTATTTATCAGTGTTTCTATGGTTGTTTTTAAAATTATTCTGGTGGTTTCAAATCTGAGCCAGGTCTTCTATGCCACTCAGTTGTGCAAAACTGCAAATCAGATGAGTAGCCTGTATTGCCAGCCACTGACTGCTGATATTCCTTTCTAGTTACTGTTCTCTTCTACAACAAAATGAGGTAGTTTACCTCTCTTCCCTCCAGTTATCTACTCGTTCCTGATTTTTTATGTTTATTGTAGGATTAATATGCCAGAGACCTATGTTGTTCACCTAGGAAATAGTAAAGATTTGATGGAGATTGCTGAAGACAATGTTGCAAAAAGAGTTCTTAGAGAGCATATACGGGAATCTCTTGGAGTTCGGAGTGAAGATCTTGTATTTGCCATAATAAACAGTAAAGACATGTTTCTGATTTCCTTCTATAGAAAAAGTATTTTATTGATACTGGCTGGACTAAATTCAATCATTTTCCAGTTATGTCAGCAGATCTGACTTTTTGGTCTGCACTAGTTTTTATTTGGGCATAAGTTTTAAGCTATGGAGCATTTCCAACATCTCGTGTTATTGACATAGAACTTCACTCCCTTCGGTTTTCATACCTGAAGGTTATTGATCTGACTTTTCCTTCTGTTACATGCTTTAAACCTTTAATTCAATTTCTAATTTTGCTGATGATTGTTCATTTATGTACACCATTACAGTTTGTCGTATACAGCACTTGTAACTCGCATTTGGCTATATATGTTGTGGCTATAGTCATCGTTGACAGTTGCTAATTGGAAATGGGTTTGTGCAACTTGTAGAAGGCTCTGTTTTCACCCCGATTCGATCCTGAAAAAAACTTTTTTGAGCGCCCCGGTTCGATCGCCATCCATCGTAGTAGTATCGATCGCCATATTAAATGTGATTGTTGACACATTTCACCCCGGTTCGATCGCCATCCATCGTAGTATCGATGCTTTAAACACCCCTCTATCTAGAGCCTCTTCCATTTGCTAACACCCAGGTACATACTGCGTTGTCAAAGTGTATTAATTAGTACTTGATCTCTTTGTTTTATAGTCAGCTCCCAATGATCACCCTTACTATTGTAACTATTGTATTGTATATGTTTTCTTTAGTGAACATCTCTTTTAGAAACACACTCTTAGGTGAATTTCAATTCATCACATGATATGCGAGAAAAGACGCATCATTTCTCTTAGTTTCTCTGACCGAAGTAACGTTTCTGAAATGAAAGAACAATGTACACTTGACCACATGAAACATCAGCCACTACACGCAGACATTGCAACTCTTCCTACAGAATCCGTGAGAATCCTCGGATCCTACCATATAGAGATGATTCTTTGTGCACTCTCCGACTGCAGCCCACTTGGGGCAGAGAACATTCGCATCCTCACATGCCGTACTTGACCTGTTCACCTCTTGGCTCTCAAATGTTGCCACATGAATCCACTTTGTCGCGGACCACTTTTCGCCTTCTATGACAGGGCAGCCTCCGTGCAAGCTCTTTGGATCTGTTGTTGCGTTAGTGTGAAGACTAAAGAAAAGCAAAGCATCGCCTTTCTGAGGCTTTACTGCAGTCAAAACAAAGTAGCAAACAATCAGAAAATGCACTGGCGTTTGAAGTATAGAAAACCGTCAGAAAATGTACTTCGTCGCGGACCAACCCAAACTTTGCTCCCAAAGTCGTGTTCTAATTTTGGTGGCACGAGTATGAGCATTCTAAAAGTACTAGACGAAGTGAGTTTGAATAAACTTGGTGACAAAATTACCGGCATAACCATTTTTTGCACAATCAGACCAATAGTCATCCTTTTGTTGAGACAATTTCCCCTGCAAATAACACACAGTGTTGTTGGTAATGGACATGAGTAAATTTGACTAAAGGGAAATTTTATTGATGTCTAGCCTCTGAATCCGAGAAGACAGTCTCTCCGCCTTTTTGAACATCAGACAAGTACATTAGCACTGTGGCAACTCGATGACCTCCGAGTTGTTGATTGATTTTGTCATGAAAATAGTCGAAATGGGGTTCATACTTTTCACCATGTTCATAGTGAAGAACTTGCATTGCTTCCCCGTTTTCTGATTTATCAAGAATAGTTGACAGTGAAGCCGGTGAATGGTTAAAAAGAAGTATTGCAGAAAAGGGAAGATATTGAACAACCTTCTGGTAGGAAAGTCCAGGCAGCGATCCTATGCTCGATTTGTGCAATAGTTTCATCCTTTAAAATTCAACATCAAGCATTAGACATGTTAATACTATGCAAATTCTATTTCACATGCACTTAATTTCTACAGAGTACCAAAGCTAACTGGCGCAAAAAAAAATCATCTTGCTATGAGAATGTCCAGCAACTTAAAGAATCGGTACCTCCATTCAGTCAACCAGCCGAGTTTGATGGCAAATGCTATGATAATAACATATGAACTCAAACAACATATGACCTCAAAGAAGTGGAAATTCCTAGAATAAATTTTCTTACACTACATGACCTCCATCTCAAAACTAATTGAGTCAGTCAACTAATAAACATCTCATGGAGGTGTTTTGTCAAAGGCATGCGCAGCGGCGATATCATTATCACAAACATGCACCAATACAAAATTCAGAAGCCAAACCAGTTTCTCAATCAGAGAATGTCACACAACATCACCATCTTTTTTTTTCTCCCCCCATTTATGTTGGTCATTTTAGGCTGGATTCCAATGTTCCAAATGAAACTAAAAACTATCTAGCAGCAATCTTGCACTACCAAGTAGCACACTGATTCATAGTTAGTAATCACAAACATGCACCAATACAAAATTCAGAAGCCAAACCAGTTTCTCAATCAGAGAATGTCACACAACATCACCATCTTTTTTTTTTCTCCCCCAATTTATGTTGGTCATTTTAGGCTGGATTCAATGTTCCAAATGAAACTAAAAACTATCTAGCAGCAATCTTGCACTACCAAGTAGCACACTGATTCATAGTTAGTAATTTGGTAGTTTGCTCAAAAGTAACCCCAAATAAGAGAACTCGATGTTAGGGGCTTAGGGCTAACCATACCAATGCAAAAGACCATCAACTTAAATGTAAAACAACCTTTTCTATATTCACCTTCAAATATACGGCTTTTGTTCATCATTTATGCAAAGGAAATAGATTTAGATTGTTAGGAGCAACCATGATAAGCATAAATAGTTAATTTCCAGAGTTAATAAAGAAGTTAATCTAGAATTAGATATTTCAATTTTCACATATGGCCCTAAGTCTGCAAGCTACTTTTTTTTTTTTTTGTCGTCGAAAACCTTACTATAGAAGAAAATTGAACTCCTTAGGCTTTAGAAGAGTGTGGATAGAAATGCAGTAAGAATTTTGTGCTCTTATTCATCACCTGCCGCTTCTCGAGGAACATGCCCGAGCTCCTCCGAACCTCGCTCATCATGCTTTCTCCAGACTCCGTTGTCCGCAACCATCGATTTCTCCAACTTATCCTTCGCCTGGTTTCACAGCAAACGCTACCATTTGGAAACGAGATCTTGCTGAACAAGAAGATTTCGCCAGGGAACGAGATCTTGCTCACCAGGGCAACCAAGTGCTCGCATTCCTCATAGGAGAGGAAACCCTTGTACAAGAACGCCCTAAACAAAATTCGCAGATCTAATGGAGGGGGGAACAGGAGTAGAAACCGAGGGACGGGGCACGAATCGCTTCGTTACCTGGGACGCCACGAGAGCTGGATGACACGTGAAGGATCGACGAAGCCGTGATCGGCGCAGGCGGGGAGAAGGGTTAGGGCTTTTTCGCAGAGCTTGCGGGCAGAGAAGGCGCGATGGAATTGCGATTTTTTTTCGCAGCTCGCGGGCGAGTAAGTGCGCTGGCTTCACGTGCTCGA
>JAGFNQ010006292.1:61920-94799 GCA_024364735.1 Boesenbergia rotunda
ATCTCGCGTTATAAGCACACTCACCTTGATCAAGAAGAAAAATTAAGGAGAAGACGAAGACGAGGAAGATTTGTTGATGAAGCAAGGCATGGTGATCTTGTGCCTGTTCTTGTCGTTAATGGTGCAGCACCACCACCAGGGCGCCGCGGCCCAGAGGCAGAGCTGCGTGGCCGAGAGATTCTCCGGCAACGGGCTCTACAGCTCCTGCAACTCCCTCCCCTACCTCGGCGCCTCCCTCCACTGGACCTACCATCCGTCCAACGCCACCGCCGACGTCGCCTTCCGCGCTCCGCAGACGGCCGACGGCTGGGTCGCCTGGGCCATCAACCCCAACGCATCGGGCATGCTCGGCGCCCAGTCCTTCCTCGCCTTCCCGGCCTCCAACGGAGGCATCACCCTCTTCACCACCGCCTTCTCCACCTACGCCCTCCAGCCTTCCGACGTCAAGGACGAGAACCTGACCTTCGCCGTCTACGACAAGCGCGCCGAGTACGGCGGCGGCTACTACACCATCTACGCCACGCTGGCGCTGCCCGCCAACTCCACCAGGGTGAACACGGTGTGGCAGGCCTCGAATCAGATGCAGGACGGGGTCCCCTACGGCCACCCCTCCGGCGACAACGAGCTCTCCAAGACTAGCCTCGATCTCCTTTCCGGCGAGGCCATGTCCGCCGGCAGCAATTCCAGACTCCACCGTAAGAACGTGAGTACGCGCAGTCTCTAGCAACACCAGCTGTTTCTATTTGTGCTTAAAAATCATCACGAGGCGATTGACAGATTCACGGCGTGTTGAATGCTATAAGTTGGGGGATTTTGATGCCGATCGGAGCCATGATAGCGAGGTACGTGAAGGTGTTCGAATCCGGCGACCCGGCCTGGTTCTATCTCCACGTCGCCTGCCAATTCTCGGCCTACGTGATCGGGGTCGCCGGATGGGGGCTCGGCCTAAAGCTCGGCTCTGAGTCCGTGGGGATCACGTACCACAAGCACCGGGACATCGCCGTCGCACTCTTCAGCCTCGCCACCGTGCAGGTGTTTGCGTTGCTCGTGAGACCCAACAAGGAGCACAAGTACAGAGTGTGCTGGAACGTCTACCACCATTCCATGGGCTACTGCATCATCACACTGGCCGTCGTGAACGTCTTCAAAGGCTTCGACATCTTGGCGCCGGCCAAGATGTGGAAGCACGCTTACGCCGGTTCCATCGCGACGCTCGCTGGCATCGCCCTGCTTCTTGAACTCCTCACTTGGGGTGTTGTATTGAAGAGGCGATGGAGGAGCTCGGAGAAGCCTCGCCATGGTGCGAGTCACGAGGCGAACGGCTACGTTTTCAGACAGCAGGATCAAGTGTTGTAGAGGGATCGGAGAGAGGCGATGTTAGTGTAGTCTCTTCTTCTTGTTCCTGTGCTTGAGAGTTTCAGATAAGAAGAGGCTATTTACTTCCAAAAGAAACAATCGTTTGATCATACTGTTGATAATACATTCAAGTAGGGAAAATCTCCCTGCAAAATTGAAATCCTTCAGTTAACCATTTACGAAGCAGATTTCCTTTGCCGTCTCTGGTTCTTTCCTTCTGAATGTTGCGATTTCCTCGTGCTTTTCCGTTGCTTTCCATGCGCCGGACCAAACATGGCAATCTTGCCAATCCCTCTGGAGATGGACGAGAAGAACGCTCTGCTATGTTCTCCCGACCTGTTATCTGCCATCCCTCGCTTCATGAATGCTTGTTCTTTCTCTAATTCACTGAGTCTCACTCTCATTCTCGATATTTCTAGCTTCAGTTCCCTGTTTTCCCTCCTCAGAGAAGCGTAGTTGTCTCTGGGGGAGACTGCCCCGCTTGGAACACTGCTGCTGCTCATCAACCTCTGCGAGAAGGATGCATCGCCGGAGCTCGCCGAGAGGGTCGACTTGAGCCGTATCTGCTCCTGGTAGAGGACACGGACGATCATCTGGAGTGGCAGTCTGTCATTTTGAGCTGCATGGTTGGAGGCTTCTTGGGAGAGCTTCTGGCAGTCGATGAGCTTGCACAATTTCTTGCACTCAGATTCCATTAACGACGGATGGGACTGCAAGGATTCATAAACTCGAGCAAGTTAATTCACACATACAGATGAAACAGAATTATTACGAAGGTACCTTCAAGTATATGTCAATGGCACGATAGAGGCCGTCATCGATAACACGAGAATACTCCGGCAAGAGTTCGACTATCGCCATGAATTTGGCAAGCTTTAGATATGGATCGGGAGCAATTTCAGCAAGATAACCATCCATAAGCCCCCCTACTTTCAATACTGAACTATGAGATGGAGACTTGAGTCCTTCGGATTCATTCGAGCTCTGCGATGATTCTTCAGAGTCTTCTACCTCAATTCTTCTTAAAAAGGTCACGAGTATCCTGTGAACAGTATCGACATCGAACACCAAATCACTTGTTTGTGAGGAAGGAATAAGCAAGTCGTCAAGAGAAGCCAGTTCCAGTCGAAATCCAATCCTCCTTTCGAGTTCCTGCCTACAATTGAAATTTGCATCGACCTCGATTCCCATCCTTAAGATTCCGAACAGGAAGGAGAGAGGAACTGATTTGATATTCTCGGTCACTAGAAGACCGACAAGAGTTTCTACTACGGACCTCTGATTGTCTCCTGCTTTTTGAATACCCTTCAGAGAGGTTTGAGCATAATGCAACAGAGATTGGGTGATCGTATCTGATCTCACACCTCTTCTCCTCATCGCAGCAATAACTCGTCGATAAAGATCAATTTTTAACAGAGAAAGATCTTCCACCCACCAGTCCTGACAATGCATCCTTAATTTTCCTGACCTGCTATCACATTCTAAGTGAGCTAAGCCAGAGACCAATTGCTCCTTGCTGGCGTTGATTGCGATTGCATCTATGCATCGATTCACTATACCGACCTCGTCGATCATAGGAGACGAGCCATTCCAAGAAGATAAAACTTCCAGGGACTTTTCAAGGCTTTGAAAGACAACCTCGTTTAAAAACGCCTCTGCTCTGACAATTAGATTGCGTTCTTGGTAGTGTTCAGTCATTTCCAGATACTCGGCGATGCAACGAAGTTGGACGACGTTGCTCGACGTGATCTCGAAGTTAGTCCCGTAACAGAACTTCGCGGCGAGTTCAAATGCCTCGGCTCCCCCGGGAACCTCGTGGAGTTCTAATCTTGAAAGGTCTGGCTCCATGGATTCAACTACCATTTTCCAGATTTTCCCACTTCGTGAAACGAGAGGGAACTGGGACGGCAATATCCAAAGTAAATCAAGTTCGGATTTGAATATCAAGAAGCAGAGGCAGTTCGAGAATGTATGCATACCTTGTGCAATAGGAACGATTGGCCGTCGACATGAATAGTTACATCCCCAGCAACGTCCGAGAAGATCCTACACAAAACAAATGGCATTTCTTGACAGGAATTAACGAAAGAAAGGCAACAGTTCCAAAAGATGCCAAGAACAATACCAAGTCATCAGACTGGCTATCCTCTTTGTCGTTGAAATTAACGAAAGAAAGGCAACGCGACCGGATAATCTCGAGAAACCATCAAGAACCATAAGGATTTGAAGCGAGAAGAAACAAGAGATTTTCACCGAAAAAAAGCTCATAAAGATTTTCCTAAACGCCATTAAATGCGTGCGAGGGACAATTAAAGGAGTGCTTTATTTGACATTAATCGATCATCCGTTAGATTCACAAGACAGTTGTGATATCACAAGGGATCACCTCCTGCTGATCGGCGCACAGAACCGGGGAGAGGCCGATGTCTTCGTCGCCGGAAAGAGTGAAGAGGTGTCCGGCATAGCTCCCATTCTCCTCTCTCTCTCTCACTCTCCTTCCCTAAACACACTGATGGAACATAAAGTAGATAAAAAGAAAGAGAGACCTGTAAAGCAGAGCTACTGCCAATTAGTAGGGAGTTGGTTCGTCACGGAAGTCGATAAGGGAAGCAATGATGCAGGCAGGGAGCCTTCCGTGGTGTCTTTTGTGGGACTCCCCCTTTCCTTTCCTTTCCCCTGCTCATCTGTGAGCTGCCAAAAGCAAAGCTGCTGCTTCCTCTTGTATTAACACGATATAATGGCAGCAAGGCCAGCAGAGCAGAGATGAACAGAGTAGTATATGATAGATTCTCCGTCCGAGTGCAAGGCTGCCGCGTTCTACGATCCTACTAATCCATGCTTTTCTCCTTTATGATTCATGCTTTTCGAAAGCATTCCTTCGCTACGAGATTTCAGGATCTGGTTGGTGCAGGACGAGATTTTCGACTTTTGACCACCAGAACAGAGTTTTCAAATGCAGTGGCTCAGATCACTGCGCATCTTTGTGCTTTTGGATGCGATTAAATGGAATTTCAGATGAACTAGGATTCCCTTTCTCTCGAGGAGTTCGACTTTGTGACGGCGAAGTGTTGAGATTGTGGTATCAAAATTGGCTGATCGGTTGGGAACGTGACGGATTCTAACGGAAAAATATGTATTTCTTTAAATAAATGAATCAAATAAAAGAAAAATATTTATTTATTTAAAAATGAATTTTAATTTTAAAAATCAAATTTTATTTTTTCTAACTTTTAGAAGTAAAATTACTAATAAAACTTTATATTCAAGTTTCGGTAATATTTTTTAATTAATAAATTATTTAATACATTATTAATTTTATTGGTTTTTAAAAAATGTATTGTCATCAGTAAACTATTATGTATCGGGAAATTTTTATTTATTATATAAAATTTAATATCTCATTTTTAATTCTGAATTTATTGTTTTTATTTATTATTTTTAATTTTGAAAATAAATCTAAATCATCCATATAATATAAGACAACACGTTTAAAAAAAACTTTCCAAAATTCAAATGTGTTAAAAAAAATAATAATACATTTAAAAATATGAGGAGAAATTAAAGAGGGTCATTATTTAGTTTAAGTAAAAAAACTAACATACTATTTTACATATAATAAATGAAGTATTCTTTTGGTTTTTATAGAGAACGGAAAAGAAATAGTGAATAAAGGAGATCACTTATGAGAGAGGTAAAAACTAATAAAGAAAGTGAAGGATACGGGAGAATAAAAGACCACCATCAACAAGAGAAAAGGCACGAGATAAATGAATGTTTTTAAAAATAAATAAATAAAAACAATATACAAGTAAAAAAAAAATTATGGGCTCTAAGCATATGCCTTAATGAATCATATCTTGAGCTGACGATGATGAAATGCTAAGATGGACTCTACCTTTTATAAGAGTTCGAATCTTTTGCGTGGTATATTATATTGGTGCCCTGGCTAGTTTTGATATAATTAACAAAGTTAAATTAGGTCATATTGATTTTTATCTTTTTGTCTAAGTGTGTAGGAACTTAGGAGCGGAGGAAGTCGAGCGTAAAATACAGTAGACGAAAAAGATTGCATGGGGAAGTGAGCCGACGAGTTCGGTGCATTCGAGGGACGCAGAAGCTGTGTAAAAGTATATCGGTGGAGCGAGAAGGACGTGTGCGACTATCGAGAAACGAGAAACTGGAAAGAAGGACGCTCGAGGGGCGAAAGACCTGAATCGGGTTCGGGTGACCCTACCTCCAGTTAGTCAAAAATCACCCAAAGAAGACTCGCTGAAATTTGGTCAGCGAGCTGCTGACCAAAGGCTTCTCGGGTGCCCAGCACTCGGGCACTCCTGTGCATACAGGCACCCCGAGAGTCCATAATTATCAGTTAATCTACCATTTGCGATCGTTGTGTACCGGATAACATCCAGGCCACGTGTCAAGCGCTCTGGAGCACTCAAGCACCCCAGTATTGCCACGTCAGCAAACATATAAGTTTGACCAGGGTTAGAAATAGGCGCCTAGAGCTAAATTTCAATTCGTCCATCAACTACCTATAATTCATTTATTAGTTTTCTTCTGTCTTGTGCGTCAAAATCTATAAAAGGTTTTTCCGCCAAATGGAGATTTTAATATTGAACTTCAATCGTCTTGGATTAGCAACCACCTAAGTTACAATCAACAACCACATAGGTTGTGATGGGGCTGGATAGCCCGTGCCCGACAAGGGGATGAAGAAGCCGGGGACATGACATAACCTCCCTCCTTGGGCCCCGGGCCCCCCCCCCTTGGGGGCGCACTCGGAAAGGTCAGTCCAAGGATCCCCCGCAGAAGCCCCCCAGGAGGTGGGGCCCCGAGAGTACTTCGGGAGATATCGCACCCAGAGATCCTCGAGCTCACATCGGGAGGCGGAGTCCTCGCAACAGCCGACCCCGGGTGCCGACCTCCCCCTGCTCAATGCGGGCAATCATCCCCGCTAGAAAAAGTCCACGCACTCCCCGAACGTCTCAACAATAGAAAGAGTGCTAACGACGCAGACTGTTTCAAAGGATATCCCTTTATCACCGAAAGCAGGGGCGCGACCTAAGTATCGAAGACGTGGCCCCGATAAAGGGGCACGACTTGGCTGCCGACACCAGTATAAAAGGTAGACCAACCCCTCCGGTAAGGAGGTTACGATCTCCCGTTTCTACATACTGTTTTTCTTTCTCATCACAATTCGGACAGCCTACTAACTTGAGCGTCGGAGTGGACTCCGCCGGACCCCTGCCGGTCTGTCCCCCTAACACTTGTGTTACTTTTGCAGGACCTCCAAGTTCCTCATCGACGTAGTAATCTCCACAGGGGTTGAGCCTCAGTGACTGGCCATCGCCGATGACTCCTTTCCGGAACAGGTTGCAATCAAGTAAATTTTCGTGTCTGACCGTCTTACTAGTTTAATTTATTTATGTTTGTTTTAACTAATTATTGTAACTAATCTGAATTTTTTGTGAGACCGTACAAAAGATTTAATTTTATTTTACAGCGTCAATTCTTCCCTTCTTGTCGGTCCATCTCGACCCGACATATCATACATATTAGGTGTTTGAATTACTTATGATGTTAGATTGTCAACTAAGACTCATCTGTATTTTTTTGAATTTATTAAAGTGACGATGAAAAATTAACGTGGATCAAGCTTAATAGATAGATTAAAAATAAATAAATTGTTTTCTATTCAATGAGAATTTATTTATGTTCCTTTGATATACATAATATGAATTAAATAATAAACTTAAATATCTGTTAAATTAAATGATGAATACATTTATATTTAATTTATTAATATTCATGAATACATATTTTAAATTGCTCCAATGAATAAATATTCCAAATTGTTTGTGAATAAAATGTATGAATAAATCTTTTTATTAATATGAAAAATAAATAAACAAGCTGTAAAAATCAAGTTGACTGAGTGACTAAGTTTGAAAAATAAAAATTTTAAGCAATTAAAGGAATTTGAATTTACAATTTGATATATTTTAGACTGATTAATTGAACTGCATTAATTTATCAAATCAGTTTGAATAACATAAAACTTAGCTTAACTCATTTACGGCTCTACCATCAAGTACATTGAGATTAAACTTTATATGAATTAATCTTTGAAGTTGATCACTTATCTTAACAAGACTTCCCATCGTATTAGAATCTTCATTAGCTAATCGTTTTTTGTCGCCTAGATATTAATGTTCGGATGCACCATCCGCAAGGTGGATTTGGGCCTACATTACTACAAAATAATCCCAAGCCCAGTTTGGTGGGCCACTGGCATCAACTAGTGAAAGAAGCAGTTTATTATTATTTTAAGGGACTGTTAGATTTATCTCTGTTTATTGTGGAGTAGTCAGAAGACGCAGTTTATTATTAACCAGGCATGATGTATTTTAAAAACTACTATTAATTTTATTTATATTATATAAAATAGTAGGTTAAAAATATATAATTGGCTAAAACAATTAGACTGATCAAGCTTTTATATATATATATATATATATATATATATATATATATATATATACAAAATTGTTATCGTGCACGACAAAATACGCGCCCCCTTGCGTGACAGTTATGTTGATGGAATTTTTTTTGCTAAAATTAAAATTTTCTCACAAAATTAATAATTTCTCACAAAAAAAAACTCCTTCCTCTTCGCCTCTCTCTCGTCCTCTCTCGTCGCGCAGATGGGCCGAGCGTGGCTGGAGGCGGGCCCGAGGCAAGTGTCCCGTGGGCGCGAGGTTGGTTTGGGGCTGCGACAGGCGGCGACTGAGCTATGATGAGTCGGCGATGGCTAGAAGCGGGTGACGGGCGCCGACGGGTTCACCAATCCCCTATAGGTTATATTTTTGTTCGGAGGCAGCGACCGGAGGCCGCCGGTGGGCGACCGGCTGGAGGCGGGCGGCTGACGTGCGAATGGCGGCGACAGGCGACGTCGAGCGCGAGGTGTGCGGCAGCACTGACGGGTTCACCAATTCCCTCTTGGTTATATTTTTGTTCGGAGGCGACGTGGTGGTCGAGCGGCCGACGTGCGAACGGCGGCGACGGGAGACGTCGAGCGCTAGTGCGACGAGCTTTTATTTTTCGGAGAAGTTCTGAAAAAAAAAATTTGACGTGCACAGGCGCGTTTCACAAGGCGCGCGTGATATCAATACTATATATATATATATATATATATATATATATATATATATATATATATATATATATATATAAAAGGGCGCTGAACAATTTTCAATCTGGAATGATGACAGTGTAAATAATTAAAATTTTTAATCATTCTCTCTACGTCCACTATAAATTTTCTCTCTAATACATGTAAGGTCGAGCTGATTTGAAAACTAGTTCCATAAAATCAACTCTATTTAGAGAAGGTGATTTTTGGAGTGGTTTGAATGAAGTTGATTTGAAAAAATTAACTCCATTTAGCAAAGATGATTTTTAGAGTTGGTTTGGAACTTAAGTTAGTTTGAAAAAATCAACCCCACGTAGGAGAGAACTTAAGTTACATGTAGGAGAGAAAAAAGCAACCCCATTTTTAGAATTGGTCGGGGCTTGCTGACCAACGGCGGCCTCCGGCCGGCGCCCTGAACACTATACAATAACCAAGAGGGATTGGTGAACCCGTCGGGGATTGCTGACCAACGGCGGCCTCCGGCCGGCGCCCCGAACACCATACTATAACCAAGAGGGATTGGTGAACCCGTCGGGCTTGTCGCACCCTCCGTCCGTCATTGCTAGTCACTGGCTCGCCGCCCTCGGAGAGTGCCTGATCGGTCAAGTGACCGATCAGGCAAGCACTTGCCTGATCGGTCGTGTGACCGATCAGGAAGGGGTCACGCATGGGCGCGTGTGGTCTGTCCCGCAGGAGATCAATCCCGTATATATATAGTTCTTCTCTCTTGCGAACTGCTTCGTGCGGACCACGTGCGCGACCGAGGCGCCAGACTGATCAGGGAAGGCCCTGATCAATCTGGGTGTCTGGTCCGTACGGGAAGTCCGCGCGCACATCACGGTCCGCAGGAGAGTAAAATCGTGTGTGTATATATATATATATAGGGCGCTGAACAATTTTTGATCTGGCACAATGACCGTGTAAATAATTAAAATTTTTAATCATTCTCTCTGCGCTCACTATAATTTTTCTCTCTCGTACATATAAGGTAAAGCTGATTTGAAAAACTAGCTAGTTCCAAAAAATCAACTCTATTTAGAGAAGCTGATTTTTGGAGTTGGTGTTAATGAATTTGGTTTGAAAAAATTAACTCCATTTAGTAAAGTTGATTTTTAGAGTTGGTTTGGAACTTAAGCTAGTTTAAAAAAATCAACCCCACTTTACATGTAGGAGAGAAAAAAATCATATCATAAGAAAAATTTAATTATTTGCGTTGTCACCGTACCAAATTGAAAATCACTTACCCTAGTCTTTGTAACAGTAAACAAACTATCAAAATCCCATATACACACACACATACACGTATAGTAAAAGTAAATGTTTTAGTGAAAACTTTGACCGTCAATTGGCAGTACATTCGACGTTCAATCGTCGATCGGATATTGAAGTGAACCCGTCCGGAATCGTCGCAATTACGATCTCGCATCATTCACCGTCAATCCCGACGAATTCACCATTGCCGACGATCCCAACGAGTTCACCATCCCCAAGATATAGTTTCATTCAGGGCGGCGATCGAAAATTGCCAGTGATATCCGATCGACGATCGAACATCGGATGTGTCATCGATTGACAGTCAATTTATTTCCCTATATATACTAGAACTCCTGCAATGTATCTAATCAGTATTTAAGAAGCACAAGGCATGATCACAGTCCTAAACGACCCAAGCTAGATAACACATGCAATTAAATGACAATCACCCACTAAATCAGCACTCGCGGTCTTAATTTTTGAAATCTGCCCTAAGGCAGTGGCCTGGCGTGATGAACCCTGCAGGAGCTCCTCCGTTCCAGTAGCTGGCGCTGCTGCTGTTCCTGTTGCTGCTGCTGACGTCAACTGTAGCAGAGGAAGGCAGCATGGCGTAATTGGAACACTCCGAGAACCACGCCGTCGAATTTTGAACATCGCCGGATCCATCGCCACCGCAACCCTGTTCTGCTACGATTACCTCGCGTTGGTCTTCGTCGCGATCAACTTCTTCCCCTCCGAAGAGCGCGGCCAGCTTCTGCTTTTGAAGCTTCCAATTCAGGTCTTCGTTCGCGGACCCCAGTAGCTCGATCGAAGAGACGGCGTTAATGGCGTCGTCGTTAACGTTCGGCGGGTAGTTGAACGCCACGGCAGTAGGCGAGAAGAGTACCGGCTCGGCAGCAGGCGGCGGTCGAAGATCATCGAACCTGGGGATCATCGGCGGCAGACCGATCTCATGGCGCCGGGACTCCGCCGGAGATCTGAACTTCTTGCTCTTGCGGCATCCGCCGCCGACCGGCACGTTCCGGAGGGCGCCGCCGTCGGTCCAGTACCTCCGGCAGGTCCTGCAGAAGTGCCTGGGTTGGGAGAGGCTGTAGTTGTTGTAGTAGCAGAATTTGGTGTTGGGGGACTCGCACCGGGGGCACTTGAGGCCCTGCTTCGCCCGACGGAGCGCCGTGGACGTTAGCACGGCGGCGGAGCTCCTGTGGCCTCCGGACCAACACTGCAGCTCACGATCAGCCATGACACCGTGGGCTGGCTAGCTACTAGACGAGGATGGTCGATCGTGTTAGTCACCTCCGGCACCGGACTCGTCGACAAGATTATAAACTCATCAGTGGCCAGGGGCTGATTTAGACTAGGACTCGGGGACACAGTATCCCAAATTTTTAATAATTAATATTATTTTTATATACAAATTTATTATTATTTTTATTAATTGTCTGACCATTGCTTCTTCTTCGTCATCATTAATTATTGAAATTAATAATTTAATAAATCAGGAAAAATTTGAAAAAACTCTCCAACATCAAATTAGGCTTTGCATATACTCTCCCATCGAAAATCTCTTTACATGCACTCCCTGATGGGATTGACAAGACAGTTTTTTGTGTTATTTTTTTTATCAGTATAAAAGAGTAAAAATTCAGTATAAATCATAAAGATTTGAGTATAAATTATTTGAGATTAAGTACTAATTTAAGAAATTTTAGTATTATTTGAAAAAATTTGAGTATACATTATTTCAGCATATAGTAAAAATTTCAATATACATTATCAAAATTTAAGTATGAATTGATTTAGATTGAGTATTATTTGAAAAAAATTGAGTATAAAATTTAAAAATTTGAGTATGTGAGGTTACATCCACCATATCAAGGTTTTCACGTGAGGGGTCATCAAAATTTTATACTCAAATTTCTTAAATTAGTACTCAATCTCAAACAATTTATACTCAAATATTTATAATGTATACTGAGTTTTCACTCTTTTATACTCACCACATCAAGATTTTCATATGAGGCGTCACCGAAACTTTATACTCAAATTTCTGAAATTAGTACTTAATCTCAAATAATTTATACTCAAATCCTTATAATGTATACTGAATTTTTATTATTTTATACTCAATTCATTAGAGAATGAATGTAAAGAATTTATCAAATTGGGAGTATATACAAAAACCAATTTAGGATGGGAGAGTTTTCTCCAATTAACCGATAATTTATCTCTTTACTGGATACCGAGCTAATTCTCGCGTATTACCTTTTGCCCACAAGTAAAGCCGCTACTCTACTCGACTTTAATTTCCTCTGCCGCAACGTACGTCAGTCGTCAGACCTGATGGAAACCTAGTTTGGCAGGGAACGGCCATGCATGGCCTATATATTTCCCTCCATACATGCACTCAGTACTGCAGTGGTCAAAAAGGAGCCAGAGCTCCGGCACGAAACGAGCAGGAAATAACAGTTAAACCCTAATAAATTAAACAAAGTACGTGTCAGGGTTGATGGAGATAGTGCAGCGTACTCTGACATCTTGCTGCCCAAACTGCACTGCACCACCACCTCAGGCTGTCCTGGGACTCCAGGACCCTTTGTCTCCTCTCTCTGCTCACGGTGTGAAGACAAGGGAGGAGGAAGAGATTTTTTTAGGTATAGGAATTTACGTTTTAGTTAGTTCCGTGATTTCAACCGAATATTTTTAATGATAATCTAATAATTATTTACCAACTCAATTATGCTCGTGAAAACTTATGTAATATAAGTAATATAATTTGTTAGGACCATATAAGTAATATAATTTATTGTTAGGATTAAAAGGATTCAGAAATCTTCGTAATGACATGATATTGTCAACTTTGAGTCTAAGATCTTATGATTTTATTCTTGGACTCTCCCAAAAAGTCTCAAGCTAATGGAGATATCAAATTCCTTATAAATCTATAATCTTTCCATGTATTATTCAATGTGGGACTAAGTTTACACTCTTGCAACCCTAGCAATCCCCCCCTCAAATAAAGGACCACATGTCCCTATCACAAATCGAAACTCTTTCTGTTCTTGACGTCTGATCCATGACTTTTTGCCCCTCGGTCCACCTAACCTACTAGGACTTCACCACTTGTCTGATCCACCATGACTTTCTGCCCCTCAGTTCACCTGACCTACTAGGACTTCACCACCTAGCCGCAATTAAAACTGGTCCTCTTTAATCAAAACACGGGAGTTCACATATCCTTTATTTTAAGGCTTAACGCACATGGTTAGATCTGGATGAGCAATCTGGCTCTGATACCATTTGTTAGGACCAAAAGGATTCAGATATCTCTACAATGACATAATATTGTTCATTTTGAGCCTAAGCACTCATGATTTTATTCTTGGGCTCTCTCAAAAAGCTTCAAGTTAATGGAAATATTAAATTTCTTATAAATATATGATTTTTCTATATGTTATTTAATGTAAGACTAAGTTTATATTCTGGTAACCCCTAACATAATTAAGATGGTGGCAGCAGATAAGGAGCTGGGGACGACTACCGTGCAGGTCTCTCATAAAAGCATGCACGATCCAAGGAAGGGCTGTCCCTGCCTTTTGCCTTGGTCGAATTGGACGATATGTTTTTGGGGGAATTGAGGTGCGATTCGATATAATTTCCCTTTGGCTGACGAGCGGTGACGAGGAGGCTGTTTGCAGAAATGCCAGTGTACCTCATTCCGTCCACAGTGGCCATCGGCATCTTATAGTCATTCGTAATGGCAAGAAGGGGCAGTGGCTGTGTAGTGTGCGCTCCTGTGAAGGCCTGCAGCTACTCAGACGGGTGTCGTAATTAAGTCTTCGCAGCGGCAAAGACATTAAGTAAGTGGGAGAAGGCCACTCCAAGACAATCCGAAAGTATTAATGATTGAATATCGAATGTTGTTTAATTTCAATATTAATGTAGCGACGTAAATTAAATCGGTCGCTATTTGCTATTTTCAACGACCGATGATCCCTATCTTACCTACGAGTAGGTCGGTTCAGTCCGCCAGATAACTTGACACCACGGAAGGCCAGTAGGTGGACCAATAAAGACCACACCCGGGAGGTCCCTAAGACCGAAAGCCCCCCAAGGTACTATTCGGCCAGCAATGAGAAGGGTCGGTCGGGTCGACCTCCAACTCTACCTAGCTCGTCACCTCAACCCATTCCTTAATCCCGATCTAGGTCGGATAAGCCAGTCGGACGTGTGGCGACCGACGCTCCAGCAGCATCACAAGGACTAGATATCTAACAGGATCAACTAGACATAACTCAATAAACCTCCGACTCAAGGCGTACCCTGCCCCTCAACTCTCCCAGTCAGACGCGTGGCTGCCCACGCTCACTAGCCATTACCCGACCCGGTCCTTGACACTTGGACCCGCCGGTCGGTACTCGGGGTACTGGTTGTCTCGCCCCTACGCCCCCTATGTCATTATATCCAGGGTACGACCTTGCTATCGGGGTACTGCACACTTTACTCATCTCTGACACATCTCGCGATCAGTCCGTCAATCCAGTACTTTCGTATTGCTCGAGCACCCCGCGCCATGCCGCGCCACTACTGAGTGCTCTCATACAAGCTAACAGGTATCACACCCTTGTCTCGTCAACACGGACAAGGGTTGTCAGCTCCCCCGGCCGGCTATATAAACTCTTCACTCCTCCTACTGCAGGTATGCACGCGAGAGCTCTCTCATCCACTACTACATTTCAATTCAGCTCCACTATCTTACCTACGGATACTGACTTAACCGTCGGAGTGTCTGACCGGGAAAACTCTCCGGCGAATTTGCTAACGGTGACTGTTTTGCAGACCGGAGCCGGATCGTAGCCAGGTCGTTGCCATCTCATCAGCTCGCGCTACCCGAGAGACCGTCCAGCCCTTGAAATCGCCACCTCACTTCACGACAGGATCAACTGATATTTATTTTCGTCTTTTAATTTTCATGGTTGATTTAATAACGCTCTCTTCTCTCTCCCTCATCACCTGTGTCATACTCTTAGCATGTGATCTGATCTTCTCCAGCATGCTGGTAACCTTTTTCCCTCTGCTCACCCCTTCCTATTGATCGTGGCCTTAGCCAGGTGACCGTGAGCAAGCTCATGGCATCAACACTGGCCACATGCTCCCTGGCCGTGAGCTTGGCCACGACTTCAATTAGCCCTGGCTGCGAGCTTGGCTAACCAAGAGCTAGCTTGATATTTATTAGGCGACTGTGAAACTCTGGAAATGATTGTTATTTGTACATACTATTATTTGATTTATTATTTCATAATGTTGTTTGTGCAACTCTTCTTTATTTGGCGTTGTTTGTGTAGGGTTTGGCGATTTCTTTGGAGACAATTTAGCTAGCTTCTTTGTGCACTCGTCTCTTGGATATATTTCATAATGTTACTCTTTCACATTTTCTCGTTTCTTGAATGTATCGAGCTCATGAACTCGCTTCCTGTGCCATCATTCTTATTCGCTGTGTCTTTCGCTCAATTTCTTTAGTTCTTAAGTTTTTGCACACTTTGACACAATGCATCGATAAAAAATAGGATCAAACTTGACTCAGTTGATTACATTAAAATCAACCTAGGGTACTTATAATTTTTTCTTTTTTTTATGTGAATTATCCGAGTTAAGTAAGAGTTAACGAATAAAAAAATTTGTTACAATTAAAACTTTAAATATTTCAATTTAGTAAAAAAATAAGCAAGTAAAACAAAAATCTCTCCCGTAACTTAACTCCCATAACATCTCCAATTTTGATCATATCAACAAATTACGAAAATAACATGAAAAAATGTGTTAATTTTTCTAAGGTGGTAAAATGTGATTTGCTTGCTCCCAGCGGCCCCACCAACCTATCCCAGGACCAACATGGATGAGGTAAATCACGGAAGCTACTAATCCAAAAGTTATGGTTAGTGGGTGGGGAGGACACGCGAACACACAGACTTTACCAGATTTTAACCCTCAGACTTTAAGATAATAAAATTTGTATACGAATTAACTATCAGTACATCCAGTGGGGATGTGTTAATTTTTCCAAGGGTATATATAAAGAATGCAAGTCTGTATAATTTATCGAAATTAATTTACAAAGAAAGTAATTTTAAGGAATTAAAACTCAGATTTACGAAAAATAATTTAAAATTATTTTTTATTTTGAAAAATACTCAAAATTTTGTAAATGACGATCACAATATAATTATCCTGATCATGATAAAAATTTTCATGGGGAGATTATTTTTCTTTTAATCAGAATAAAATTTTGAACGAGAAAATAGTAATTTTTGAATTTAGATACTTAAAAATAGATTTTAACTTCGAAAAGTCTTGATAATTTTATTAAATAGTGAAAATATAATGGATAATTTTAAAAAAACCTGGTTTTGTCAAATTAATCTATAAAATATTTTTAAATTAAAATTACCTATTTTTGATAAAAATTTAATAAAAATTTACTTAATAGTCAACAAATTCTGGAAAATTTTCTACGAATTGGTAACATATGTTTCTAGCATATAAAAATTTAAAACAAAGTAAATCTAATATTAAATACTTTCAAAAGATTATTTTCATGTAACTATAAAATTCTATAAAAAAATTATTTAGTTTTTTCAAAAAAGGTTTAACATGTTAGAACAGATTCAAGAATCTAAAATAAATTTCTATCTACTATATTTATTAAAAAATTTCTTAGAATATAATTTAATAATATTTTTATAATTTAACCCCATGATTTCTAATATAAGTACTAATTTAGCCTTCCATAATATTTGCTATTTGGAGTTTGAGAACAATTTGTGTTTGAGCATGCATTTAACAGTTCAAGATGATCTTTTAATTTTTTATTTTCTATTTGAAGTTTATCAAAATGTTCTAATAGACATACAATTGCTAACTTGATTTTTGGATCAACACAAGTTCTTTTAAACTTATGTACTTAGACTATAACTTACATAAAGATCTAGACATCATTTTTAACACCTTGATAAACTTGTTCAGGGATAATCGATATACCTCCTTTACCATATCGGACTAGCAACTGGATGATCATCTTTCATCGTTGTTTTTATCTGAAATAGCTCTCTCTTTATCAATTCTCTCTTCTTGATGTCTTGTCATTATTGCTAGTCAGACATTCTTCAAGCTCGGACTCTTCAGATGATGACTCGTCCCATTTCGCTTTGAGGTTCCGTTGTTTGGACTTTCTTGATTATTTGTTTTTGTCCTTCTCTTTGCTTTTTAGCTTTGGACAATTGTCGTTGATATGTCCCTCTTCAGCGTAGTTGTAGTATCGTATACTTTTATTTTTCCTGGAGAAAACCTCTTGCCTTCAATTTATTAATTTATTAGTTTTAAAAAAAACTTATTTAACTTCCTTACCACGTATGCTTTTTCATCTTCGTCAGCTAAAGAATCTGATTCCGGTCCAATCTTCTTGGCCTACAATGAAAATCTGGATTTAGTTCCTTTCTTTGTTATGTACACCCAGACTCATGTAATTCTAAGGTTGAAAATAAATCTTATAAAGTACTTACCGCCAGATCTTTTGAGATGTTGTAGGAATCCACTATTGATGTTCACTCTTGAGTTCTCGGAAATGTGTCGAGTGCATATCAGATTGAGTCCTGATTCATTACTGTTTCTCTGAGGTTGGTGAGTCCAGCGATCAACTCCTTGACTTCCAAGATTTTTTCTTCATTTGTCTTGACTTCCCCTTCAACCTTGGATGATGTGGATGATCACTCATAATCTTGTGCCACTTCACTTGAGGAGGTGGATGATTGTTCTTCTTCTTTCTCCTCCTCGAATGTTGAGCTCATCTCCTCATCCAATTGGTCATTCTCCTCCTTTTGCACCATTAAACTCATCTCCTTGGCCTCTTCTTCTTGTGGTTGTGTAGGGTTCTCGTGTAGAGTAATCACTTTGCTCCATAGCTCATGAGCACACTTGTACTCACCTACACTTCTAATCACATCATTAGGTAAAATATTAATTAAAATTGAGATTACCTTCACATTTGCCTTTAATTGTGATTGTTGCTCCTTGTTCCAATAGCGTGGTCGGAGCTTCTTCCCATGCTTGTCTTTTAGGGCTTTGAATGGTTCTTCATTGACTATCATCATCTCCCAATCCATATCGAACTAAGCCTTCAGGAGAGTCGGGTCGAGGTATAGACGTCTCGAGATCCAGGAGTTTCGGAGGCCAAGCAAAAGTCCAACCAGAGGAGCCGATTGGAAAAAGATAACTTCTCCAGAGTGGAGTAGGTGAGGACGCGTTCTCCGAAAGAGGGAACAGTAGGCGCTGGATCGACCTAGGATTTCATTTGAAATCCAAAATCAGAACCAGACAACTCTAGCTATCCTTCTTTATGCATGCATTCACTATACTATGATTGTTCTTGGACTAACCTTGATTGTTGGCTTAAGGGATCAGCTGGCCGCGATCAGGGGTGCCTGAGAGGACTCAGGTGCCCGTGAGCCAGGCACCTGAGAGGACTCAGGCGCCCCAGAGGGGTTTTCTCAGCAGTTGGCGAAGCTGAGTTGGCGATCGCTCGTTGGACGCGCCACGTTAGCTCCCAAGCGCTCCAGTGCTCCTAGGCGCCTAAGAAAAGGATAATATTTGGCCGAGTCAGCGGATAACGACGCGGTCGAAGGGGGGACGTGGAGGGCGCCCGAGTAGCAATATAAAAGGGGTTTCACTCCTTGCTTCCACATATCAATTCAAGCACTCGAAATCTCAGCGATAAAGCTTCCGTACTCAAGTTCTCTGGGCCCAAGAAGTTCAAGATCGACGACACACCGCTCTACAACGAAATTCTTCTTTTAAGTGTCGTTGGTATAATTTTCATTTTATTTCTGTAATCAATCAATATTCTTGTACTCTATTTACGAATTATAGTATTGCCAACAAAAACGGTCAACGACCGTGAGCCTTGGAATAAGATCTATCACAGACTCCGAACCAAGTAAAAAAAGGTATTAGTCGTGTTTTTGACTTATTTATTTCCACTGCGTCGAATCTGATTTAATCAAAAATACGTAATCGATATTCACCCCTCCCCCTCTATCGATCACAACGATCCCATAGATTATTCTTCTTCTTTCTCCTCCTTGGATGTTGAGCTCATCTCCTCATCCGATTGGTCTTTCTCCTCCTCTTGCACCATTAAACTTATCTCCTTGGGCTCTTATTCTTGTGGTTGTGTAGGGCTTTCATGTAAAGTAATCATTTTGTCCATAATTTATGAGCACACTTGTACTTACCTACACTTCTAATCATATCATTAGGTAAATTATTAATTAAAATTGAGATTACCTTCTCATTTGCCTTTGATTGTGATTGTTGCTCCTTGTTTCAATAGCGTGGTCGGAGCTTCTTCCCATGTTTGTCTTTTGGGGCTTCGAGTGGTTCTTCAATGGCTATTATCATCTCCCAATCCATATCGAACCAAGACTTCATCTGCAACCTCCAGTAGTCGAAGTTGTTACGATCGTATAGAGGTGGAATGGTGAAGTTGTCCCCCAATCATTCTTCAAATGCTATCTTCTTCTAACGCTTTGCTCTCCCGGCGGTTAGTCCGTAGGCGAGTGAACCTTTGCTCTAATATCACTTGTTGGGATCGATGGCTTGTCTAGAGGGGGTGAATAGTTCGTCACCCAAATGCGTCAGTTCTTTTCGTACTCGTGTTAGTTGTGCAAGCGGAATAATATAAACTAAAACTAACAACTAGAAGTGACAAACCATTTAAGGTGGTTCTGAGATAAAACTCCTACTCCACGGTAGTTCGTAAGGTGGAGAATTCTGATCCTTCGGCGGATGACTCCCCGAAAAACCTCCGGCTATGCTCATGTTTCTCCTTGTGGGTGGAGAACCTCGCCACAAACTCGTACAAGACCTCTGAGCACAATGACAACTAAATGGCCTTTAACCACGACTAATTTCGTCAACCCTAGCTAGCCAAACCGAACTCATTAAATAAAGCTCGTGGTTGCACTAGTCGTTAACAATTGACTGGTTCCAATACCAGTCGATTGATCCAGCCGAATCTGAACGTTATAGCCCAACGTTGAAATTCCCAGCCGACACTAGTCGACTGCATAGAAGATTAGTGGATTGATTTTTTTGAGACCTCTACCATTCAATTGGTAAAACCCTAAACCTAGGGTTTCCCTTCACTAGTACAGTTCACTCGCACTCGGATTCCTCATGACTCACTTGATTCTTCCTTTAATTTGCATCTTTGACTCTTGTCTTCCAGTCTTCTTTGCTTTGGCCCTTGTCCCTCGGATTCATACAAGCCCGTGTCGTCTCCACATGTCATCCTTCGCGTATGTCTCAAAATACGCTTCCCTCGGCTCAACATTGTTGCCTTGTTCATGGTCCCTCGGATGCCTCTCCATCCTTCACCGGACTCGAAGCTGTCAAGCCGAGTCATATGTGTATCTCGCAAAACCTGCACACTCAAATATATATTTCAAATACAAGGGCGAGCCTAACTTAAATATTTTGCCCAAACATTAAAACACATGGTCCCACGGACCATACATTGCCTTAACACTAAGGCTGTGTTTGGTAAGGGGTAATCCATCCTGTAATGTAATCAAGATTACATTACAAGTTGGATTCCTTTGTTTGGAATAATTTTAAAATTTTAATGTAATGAAATCTCGATTACAAAAGTGGCTCAAGATTTGTAATCTCGATTACAAAACTAAAACCATGTAATCTGATCACATTCCCTATCCTCTATTCCCGAAACCTATCGGCAGAACCCTCCGCGGCCATGGCCTCGTCGGCCGGTCGGCGGTCGACGGCCGACCGGCTGCGGTCGTCGGTTGGCAACCGTGGTCGTCGGTCGTCGTGGTCGGTTGTCAGCCGCTAATCTTTGATTACATTACATGATGGATTACCCCTCACCAAACGCTGCCTATGGTTATTAAAGATTACATACAACTCGTTACCAAACATGGTATTGTAATATTAATTACATTACATTACATTACAAACTTGATTACATTACAGATTCGATTACATTACCCCTACCAAACGCAGCCTAAGTTTCTGCACACTAAGACATAAAACATCAATAACAAACAAGACCTAACTTAACTTGGTTTATTACATCAAAACCAACCTAGGATGCTTATGGAATTTATTATGGAAAATTATGTATCTTTCTGTTAACTGCTAGACTTCAATATTTGTATGCATTTACCACAATAAAAAGTCACATGATCGATGTGACATCATGAGTATGTCCACGAAAGAGATATGATATATCATTCTTCTAACACCCTACGTGGAAATATCTTAATACAACATTTCCATCATTTGCAATGGAAACACTTATGTAAGATTGAGACTTTTAACAGATGAATTTATGCCATTAAGTCAATTTAGACAACAATATTAGTCTTCGCTAGTCTTATTAACATCATGTAAGATTGAGAGTCTTATCAGATGGAACAAGTCATGACATTAGAATAGTCTCGGGTCAATAGTGAGCATTGGATGGAAGATCGATTTAAGATGTTAGTTGAGCAACAAATGCAAGAATTCTTCTCTCACTTTCTATTAATGAGTCATGTTATTTTTCCAACGCTACTTGATTTTGACTGACTCAAGATATGAACGTTACTGATAAGTATCTCATATTAACTATAGTTTTATGAAGTAGTTTTATTGTTTGTCACTCATAAAATATGAAAAATAGTTTTGCTAATTTTAATATTATATGGAAATCTAATTATATTATTTTTTTTTCAAAAATAATATAGGTATAAGTTTCTTTTATCACCATCAGTAGATATCCAAACGTTTATTTAGGTATATGATTGTAACCACATTAACCCCCGAGCAATATGAGAGAGTAATGATGTTCTGTCGAGCAATATGAAAGAGTAGTGGGATTCCACTAAGGCTACGTTTGTTAGGGGGTAATGTAATCCGGTCTGTAATGTAATCAAGTTTGTAATGTAATGTAATGTAATCTTGATTACATTGTTATGTTTGGTAATGAGTTGTATGTAATCTTTCAGAACCATTACAAGTTGGAATCTTTTGTTTGGTGAGAGCCATCCATCCTGTAATGTAATCAAGATTGACGACCGACGACTGTCGCCGGGCGGCCGGTGAACATTTGATAATATAGCAAATGATAAAGGACATAAAAATATTAGTCAATTTTGTTTTTCAAAAATACCAGAAAATTAATTCAATATTGATTTTGGGACCCAAAATAAATTTTCATCTACGGGGTTAATCAAAAACTTTGGAGGAATATAATTTCTAGGAAATTTTCTAAGCTGGCCCCTATGATTTTTAACATACCAATTCAGATTTTCAGGATAAATATTCTTTATAATTCTTAAACATGCAATATCATTTTCTAATTTCTCCACTAAATTCTTCAAGTTTTCATTTTCTACTTTCAGTTGGTCGGATAGAACAGATGAGCATATAGTGCCAAATCTTTCTTTTAACTCAGAGTTTTCTATCTCCAATTTATTCATCGACTTAAGCATGGATTTTATTACTGAGTAGATTCGAGAAGGTAGAAGTAGACATACATCACTTACCGGGTCGGTTTCGAAGTTAGGATCTTCCTCTTCATTGCTGCTTTCTCCCAAGGTGCTTTCTTCATCTTCGTCTTGGTGGCTTGCCATCAATGCAAGTCCGACGAACTCTTCGGCTTCCGATTCATCTGACGAGGTCTCGTCCCATGTGACTTTTGTTGATGCAGTCTGGCCCTGATTGTTGTTTTGGTGTTGACATCGATTTTAGTTTAGGTTGATCATGTTGATTATGATTAAGTCCTGATCGGGGATCAGGCATGGCATGGAAAATCCTAGTCTGGAGGGCTAGGTGATGGAAAATCCTAACCTGGAGGGTTAGGTGTTGAAAGTCCTAGTCTGGGAGGCTAGGTGTTTGGAAAAGTCCTAGTCTGGGAGGCTAGGTGTTGGAAAAGTCCTAATTCGGAAAGGTTGGGTGAAAAGTCTTAGCTTGGAGGGGTAGGTAAAAAGTCCTAACTTGGAGGGTTAGGTGCAAATTCCCATCCTGGAGAATTAGGTGAAAAAGTCCTGGCTTGGAGGGTCAGGTGCCTAGCTTGGAGGGCTAGGTTGGATGATGTTCTAACTCGGAAGGGTTGGGTGAAAAGTCCTAGCTTGGAGGGCTAGGTGAAAAGTCCTAGCTTGGAGGGCTAGGTGAAAAGTCCTAACTTGGAGGGTTAGGTGCAAATTCCCAACTTGGAGAGTTAGATGGAAAATCCTTAGCTTGGAGGGCTAAGGTGGATGGAAACTTAGCTTGGAGGGCTGAGTTTGAGTCTCTTGATCGGTCTGGTGATCGATCAGGGATTCTGGCACGCTGCTCCTTCGTGGATCGGTCTGGTGACCGATCCAGCGATGACTGATCGGTCGGGCGACCGATCAGGGAGCACACAGTGAGGTTGGGAACCTACTGTGTTGCTCCTGATCGATCTGGTGACCGATCAGGGAGTATGAGTTTCACCCATTGACTGGCTTCTGATCGGTCTGGTGACCGATCAGGGAGTGAGCAGTGAGGTTGAGTTCCCTTGCTGAACTGCTCCTGATCGGTCTGGTGACCGATCAGTATCACTGTGCAGATCGTTCCTGAGAACGATCAAGTGTCGCAGGTTCCTCTCTATGATCGATCAGGACGGATCCTGATCGGTCTGGAGCCAGTCTGATCGGTCTGGTGAACGATCAGGAGGCTGCCTGATCGGTGCGGTGACCAATCAAAAGGCTTAGCCTGCGAGACTCAGAAATCGCTCAATATAAGGGTGGATCGGTCCGATGAACGATCCACGACCTGGGATCGGTCTGGTGATCGGTCCAGGAGAATCTCAAGGAAATCACGATTTCTGATTGAGCGTTGGGGATCGATCAGGACGGAGCCTGATCGGTCTGGAACCAGCCTGATCGGTCTGGTGACCGATCAGGAGGCTCTCTGATCGGTCCGGTGACCGATCACTTTAATTCAAACTGCACTGTCAGACGCTCTGATCGCGTCTGAACACAACTGATTCGCTGCCACTTTTCTCTGATATTTGATATGCTGCTTGATTTGGTGCTCTAATACTCTGATTGAGTTTCAGGTGACAGGGGAGGATTCAAACACTCAAGGAGAAGTCAAAGAGAGCTTTTCTTGGAGCAGGTTTGTCCCTTTCTCCACACAGGTTGCAACGGCTGGATGCAGGACTGAAGCTGCTGACTGAGGCTTGGCTGAGGGAGCCCAGGAAGTTCAGTTAGGGTTCAGTATAGCTGGCGCATTGGCAGTGAGGCAGCTATAGGCTGCTGGAGATGAGATCATCTGTCGCTTGGCGGAGAAACAAAAGGAACGAGAGTTGTGGTGTTCAGTAACGATTTTTGATCCTTGTGCTCTTGAGTTCCTGCGTTCTGTTCCACATCAAGCTTGCTGTTCTTGAGTTCTTCAATCATTCTGAGCAAGCTATTGAAAAGCAATCATCATACTTGAGCACTTGAAGGAGAAGACAAGAGGCTTGGAGTCCGACAGTGGGAAGACACGGAGAAGGGTTCTTGCGTGAGATCGCCACTAGGTGGAGCTCAGGGAAGCTTGCTGTGTTTTTGTCCTTGCTAAGTGTTTGAGTAAGATCCTTCTTGTTGTTTCTTTGTGCTTAAACTATATCCTTATTTGAAACATACTGTGGAGAGGTTTCTCCACCGAGAAGGAGGTTGCTTCATATCCGGTGATTACCGGGGCTTGATCTGCCGACGATCAAGGGATAGCCCACCTTAAGGGCACGCCAAGGAGTAGGGCAAGTTATCCCCGAACCTTGTAAAATCTCCTTGTTAGCGATCTTGCTAATCTTGCTAGTTAGGTTTTGGTTTAAGTTTCTACAAGTTTTGTTTTCATACTTCCGCTGTGCTATTAATAGCTTCAAGTGCAGAAATTTGATAACTCTTCAAAGAAGAAGTGATTGGCTATATTCACCCCCCTCTCTCTAGCCATCTCGTTCCCAACAGCTTCTAGTGCCTTTTTCTTCTTTGACTGGTTCTTGAGTTTAGGGCACTGATCTTCCGTTTCCATGCCGCGAACTCCCCCTCAAATTTAGGCGGGTATATTGCTGGTCCAACCATCTTAAAATTTGCTGCAGTTGGCGGTTAGTCTTTCTACGGCGGCCTTGCTCTGATACCACTTGTTGGATCGGGTTGGTCCTGCTAGAGGGGGGGTGAATAGACGGCTGGCTAGTAAATAAAAGAAATGGAGGAACTCGTCTATAAAAAAAACTTGGTTGCAACTTGGTCATTGCTTCCAAGACGGTTAAAGGAAAAAAACTCTCCTTGTGGTGGAGAAGCCTTACAACTGAAGCACACTAGACTTTAGAGAGAATTACAAGAAAAATGAATTGAATTCCCTGACTCTGAATCTCTAAGCCTATTTATAGGTTGAGTGATATGATCTTGACCGTTGATACAAGATTGAGTTTTATCTTGATCGTAGATCTAAGATTATCTCAACCAGATTTTAAACTCTAATTAAAAGAGATAAATATTAATCGGCTCCTTTGAAATAATCGTCTCCTTTGAAAGCTTCAACGTGTGCTTGTGCGCTTGGGATCAACCAACGTTCATCCTTTGAAAGCTTCAACGTGTGCGTGTGCGCTTGGGATCAACAAACGTTCATCCTTTGAAAGCTTCAACGTGTGCTTGTGATCCACGTGTGGAGCTTGTAAGAGCTTTAAAAAGCTTTAATTTAAAAGCTTTTATATTAAAGCTTTTAAATATAAAAGCTTTAATATAAAGTCTTCTATAAAAGAAGTGTCCGTGCTTTTTAATTAAAAGCTTTAATATAAAAGCTTTTATAAAAGACTTTAATTCAAGTGTTCGTCTTGATCCAAGTCCAAGTCTTCTGGGTGATTTCTGACCAACAGGAGTTGGACTCATCCGAATCCGACTCCGACCTTTCGCCCCTCGAGCGTCCTTCCTCCCGGCTTCTAGTCCCTCGGACACCGCGCACGTCCTTCTCGCTTCACCGGCGTACTCTTCCGTAGCTTCCGCGTCCCTCGGATTGTACCGAGCCCGTCGGCTCACTTCCCCGCACAATCCTTCTAGTCCGCTACATCTTACGCTCGACTTCCTCTATACCTAAGTTCCTGCACACTTAGTAGAGGGATTAAAACCAACATGACCTAACCTGACTTGGTTGATCACATCAAAACCAACCGGGGCACCAACAATCTCCCCCTTTTTGATGTGCATCAACTCAAGTTCAGTTAGGGATAAACAACAAACAATAAAAATATTGTAACAATATTAAGCATAAAAAAATTTTGCAATCATGTACATAACCTCCCCCTGAACAAAAACTACTCTCCCCCTTTGATCACAGCAAAAAATGGGACAAAAAAATAGGGAAGGGAAAATATATATTTCACTTAATTTTTTTTTCTTTCTTTTTATACAAATATGATAAGTACGCCAAGTACTCAAAAATATAAAATTAATTTTCTCTAGTAACCTCCGATCGAAATAATCTCTTAAAAACATTTGATAATATAGCAAATGATAAAGGACATAAAAATATTAGTCAATTTTGTTTTTCAAAAATACCAGAAAATTAATTCAATATTGATTTTGGGACCCAAAATAAATTTTCATCTACGGGGTTAATTAAAAACTTTGGAGGAATATAATTTCTAGGAATTTTTCTAAGCTGGCCCCTATGATTTTTAACATACCAATTCAGATTTTCAGGATAAAAATTCTTTTTAATTCTTAAACATGTAATATCATTTTCTAATTTCTCCACTAAATTCTTCAAGTTTTCATTTTCTATTTTCAGTTGGTCAGATAGAACAGATGAGCATATAGTGCCAAATCTTTCTTTTAACTCAGAGTTTTCTATCTCTAATTTATTCATCGACTTAAGCATGGATTTTATTACTGAGTAGATTCGAGCAGGTGGAAGTAGACATACCTCACTTACCGGGTCGGTTTCGAAGTTAGGATCTTCCTCTTCATTGCTGCTTTCTCCCGAGGTGCTTTCTTCATCTTCGTCTTGGTGGCTTGCCATCAATGCAAGTCCGACGAACTCTTCGGCTTCCGATTCATCTGACGAGGTCTCATCCCATGTGGCTTTTAGTGCCTTTTTCTTCTTTGGCTGGTTCTTGAGTTTAGGGCACTGATCTTCCGTTTCCATGCCGCGAACTCCCCCTCAAATTTAGGCGGGTATATTGCTGGTCCAACCATCTTTAAATTTGCTGCAGTTGGCAGTTAGTCCTTCTGTGGCGGCCTTGCTCTGATACCACATGTTGGATCGGGTTGGTCCGGCTAGAGGGGGGGGTGAATAGACGGCTGGCTAGTAAATAAAAGAAATGGAGGAACTCGTCTATAAAAAAAACTTGGTTGCAACTTGGTCATTGATTCCAAGACGGTTAAAGCAAAAAAACTCTCCTTGTGGCGGAGAAGCCTTACAACTGAAGCACACTAGACTTTAGAGAGAATTACAAGAAAAATGAATTGAATTCCCTGACTCTGAATCTCTAAGCCTATTTATAGGTTGAGTGATATGATCTTGACCGTTGATACAAGATTGAGTTTTATCTTGATCGTAGATCTAAGATTATCTCAACCAGATTTTAAACTCTAATTAAAAGAGATAAATATTAATCGGCTCCTTTGAAATAATCGTCTCCTTTGAAAGCTTCAACGTGTGCTTGTGCGCTTGGGATCAACCAATGTTCATCCTTTGAAAGCTTCAACGTGTGCGTGTGCGCTTGGGATCAACAAACGTTCATCCTTTGAAAGCTTCAACGTGTGCTTGTGATCCACGTGTGGAGCTTGTAAGAGCTTTAAAAAGCTTTAATTTAAAAGCTTTTAAATATAAAAGCTTTAATTAAAAGCTTTAATATAAAGTCTTTTATAAAAGAAGTGTTCGTGCTTTTTAATTAAAAGTTTTAATATAAAAGCTTTTATAAAAGACTTTAATTCAAGTGTTCGTCTTGATCCAAGTCCAAGTCTTCTGGGTGATTTCTGACCAACAGGAGTTAGGCTCATACGAACCCGACTCCGACCTTTCGCCCCTCGAGCGTCCTTCCTCCCGACTTCTCGTCCCTCGGACACCGCGCACGTCCTTCCCGCTTCACCGGCGTACTCTTCCGCAGCTTCCGCGTCCCTCGGATTGTACCGAGCCCGTCGGCTCACTACCCCGCACAATCCTTCTCGTCCGCTACGTCTTACGCTCGACTTCCTTTATACCTAAGTTCCTGCACACTTAGTAAAGGGATTAAAACCAACAGGACCTAACCTGACTTGGTTGATCACATCAAAACCAACCGGGGCACCAACATAAGTATTCTAAGGTCCCTATAAATTGTGTATCTCAAAGACAAGTTGAATCAATCAATGAAGAAAGTTATTTGGTTATTTTTTCTTTCTTTCTCTCTACCTCTCTTCTCTGTCTACTTCTCTTTATTTTATTATATGAGAGTTGCCGTTTTTCCGTCGTAATTTCGTTTCAAGGGGTTTGATATGTGCTCCAATATTAGCGATGTACAATTTAAATTGTCCGTCGCTATTCAATTAAATTTTTGTAGTGATGTAAGATTGAGAGTCATATCAGATGGATCAAGTCATGACATTAGAATAGTCTCGGGTCAATAGTGAGCATTCGATGGAAGATCGACTTAAGACCTTAGTTGAGCGACAAATGCAAGAATTCTTCTCCTACTTTCCATTAATGAGTCATTTTATTTTTCCAACGCCGTATGATTTTGACTGACTCATGATCCGAACACTACCAATAAGTATCTCATATTAACAATAGTTTTATGAAGTAGTTTTATTGTTTGTCACTCATAAAATATGAAAAATAGTTTTGCTAATTTTAATATAATATGGATCTCTAATTATATTATTTTTTCAAAAATAATATAGGTATAAGTATATTTTATCACCATCAGCGGATATCCAAACGTTTATTAAGGTATATGATTGTAACCACATTTACCCCTGAGCAATATGAGAGAGTAATGAAGTTTTGCCAAGCAATATGAAAGAGTAGTGGGATTCCACTAAACGATATCAGGAAGTAGTACAAATTCTAGTAGGTTCCTCTGAGTTTTACGTATCTGAGAACAAAACAAATTCTCTACTGAGTAATATTATAGGAGCTTTGTATCCGAGTTTTACGTTTCTGAGGCCGGTGGCAGCTGTTGCCGCTGCAAGCTGCACGCGGCAGCAGTTGCCCACGCCTGGCCCCGGCTGGCTGCGCCTGGTCGCAGCTGCCGGAAAAAGAAGGGCATGCCGCAGAAGCACAAAACAAGGCGGAAGGAGAAAACAAGACGAAGGGGAAAACCTAATATAGCGTACCTGTGATCGGAGTAGGGTTCGCCGGAGGAGGAGCATCGGGACGACGGAGATGCGACGGAGACGAGAGAGAGGAAGAACTGAACGCGCGGCCGGGGGGGGGGGGGCGGCGAGTCGCACAAATTAAACCTAATATAGCGACGGAAGTAACTTGTCCGTCGCTATTAACGACGAATTGTTATTAATCCTTCGCTAATAGCGACGGACAATTTAATTTTCCGTCGCTATTAGCGACGGATTTGACCAATTCCGTCGCAATTTTTAGGGTTTTGATTTGTGCTCCAATATTAGCGACGGACAATTTAAATTGTCTGTCGCTATTCAATTAATTTTTTGTAGTGATGTAAGATTGAGAGTCATATCAGATGGATCAAGTCATGACATTAGAATAGTCTCGGGTCAATAGTGAGCATTCGATGGAAGATCGACTTATGACCTTAGTTGAGCGACAAATGCAAGAATTCTTCGGCTACTTTCCATTAATGAGTCATTTTATTTTTCCAACGCTGTATGATTTTGACTGACTCAAAATCCGAACACTACTAATAAGTATCTCATATTAACAATAGTTTTATTAAGTAGTTTTAGTGTTTGTCACATAAAAATATAAAAATATTTTTGCTAATTTTAATATTATATGGATCTCTAATTATATTAATTTTTTCAAGAATAATATAGGTATAAGTATGTTTTATCATCATCAACAAATATCCAAACTCTCGTTAAGATATATGATTGTAACCACATTTACCCCCTAGCAATATGAGAGAGTAATGAAGTTCTGTCGAGCAATATGAAAGAGTAATGGGATTCCACTAAGCGATATCAGAAAGTAGTACAAATTCTAGTAGGTTTCTCCGAGTTTTACGTATCTGAGAACAAAACAAATTCTCTGCTGAGTAATGTTATAGGAGCTTTGTATAGCAATATTATTGAAGTTTGTCGAGCAATATCATCCACACTAATGGGATCTATCGAGCAATAGGTCTCTCAAACATTCAGATTTTATTTTTCTGAGCGCCGAAAAGATGATGTGCTAAACAATATGAGTATAATCTGTACCATTACTATTCTCTGAGCATGCTGACAAAACTCAACCGATCAATACAATTAAAAGCTTCCGAGCAATACATGGAGGTTTAATGGGTAATCCGGGGAGGTTCCCCCTAGCGACCTAATCAAGACCTTTCGAGCCATTTGGAAGTGGATCCCTTCCAAAAGAGTTTTCCCACTAAACATTAACAGATTAGAAGCTTTAGTTATAGATTGATCTTGTTGCCGAGTGAGGTGGAATCCTAAGAGTGTGATGGTCTCCCGAGTGATACGAGCTGTTAACGCTGGCTGGTAACCTGCAAGAAAGGGACCGTTAGCAAACCCGCCGAGAAAAGTTCCTGGCCAGACACTCTGACGGTCAAGTCAGCTCACACGAGAGAAGAGAGCAAAAACAGTGAAACAGTAGATGAAATGAACAGTCGTGCATACTTGCGGAGTGAAGAGGGGAGGAGCTTATATAGCCGGGGGAGCTGACACGACCCTATCTGCGTCAATCACCCTTCCGTACCCGATCGAGACAGGGGAATGAGGGGTTGTCAGCTCGTGGCGCCGGGCGGTGCCGCGCCGCCTGTTAGGGTGGTATGGTGCGAGATGCCTGAGCAGGACAAAGGTATTAGAAGTACGGGGTTGACGGGATGTCCACGATGTGCACTATAAATGGGTGAGGCCTACGCCGACCCTCGTACTATGGTCATTTAATATGACGCCTGCGACATGCGTTATAAATGGGTAAGGTCTGTGCCGACCCTCGTACGATGGTCATTTAATGTGCTGGCAGAGATTGGGGGTCGTGAGGACCGATGATGTGGTAGATTACCGACCTGCCGACTAGCTAACCCGAGTGAGGTCGGGTCTCCTGCGTAACATCCTGAGTGAAGCAAAGGCCTTGCCCGAGTCCGGGAAGGCTCGGATGGACTCGCCAGCCTGGGCTCAAGTTATGTGCATAAACAGTCTTGTGACCACCCCTTATGACTCGGCGGGAAGGGCGATCAGATCGTTCTAGACTCGGCCCTTGGAGCCTTGTGTGCTGGCTCTTCGTAAGGGGTGCTTTGGGTGTTGGGCGGGGTTGGTTACTCGGTGTCCCGCTCGGGAATTCGGGTTGGAGCGTCATATGTGGCCGACTCGGTCGGGTTCCTTGGGCCGAGTGAGCGATAAGCTTCTTACCCCGCCTATCGCCCCACTCAGTTCATACGTGGCTAATCTGACTCGGCCTTAGGTGGTGCCAGGCTGGCCGACCAAGCGACACGTAAGCTAGGCCGGATCATAGATACTTGACAATCAATGAATGTAAAGCTTGAAGAATATGTCACAGCTTTTCCTTTGAGCTTTCCCTACCATGTGGAGATCAACAATTGATGATCACCATCGACTGATTTGAGCGCCAGAGAAGCTGCACCGGCGAGCCAGCACAAACGTTAATGTGTGTTGGCATCGCAGGCCGTCGGATTTCACAGAGGAAAAGACCGATTTGAATTGTGATAAATATTTCGATCGTAATTGTGAATTCTCTTTTACCAAACGGGATCCTCTGTCCCAGAGGATCCCTGTCCCGTCTGTTTCGTGTTCATCGGCGACGGTCGATGAGTCATCCGATCGCCGATCGGACATCATCGATGATTTTTTATTATCGTCCCGAATCAAATAATATCCTGAAAGAACGGTGAACCAATCGGAATTGCTGCAATTGCAATCTCATCGGATTCGACGGTGAATCCGGCGAGATTGCAATTGCGGTGATCCCGACGGATTCACCGTATCCTCTAGGATATAGTTTTGTCCGGGAGGAGCAGCTGAAGGCCGTCGATGGCATCCGATCGGCAATCGGATGACTCGCTAGCGACGACCGACGAGTGAGACATGTAGGACAGAGGACAAAGTGGAAGTGAAGATCTGCCCTCGTCTTTTAGTGAGATAGAAGATGAGATTTTATTGACGTTAATTGTCACCATTAATTCAGTTGAAGATTTTGCATTATACTTTAGAAGGTTGTGCTCTGTGCCGGCGTGTATGGCTGTTTGGGAGCACATGAAATCGTGGCGGTCGGATTCCGGTGAACGCTTCTTCTCCGGCGATGTCTGTGGCATGGATCTAATCAAGAATCGGAATCTACACGTACGTGTCTAAGATTGCAGATCATTGTCACACTTACTAACTAAAATTCATATATATAGACTTGCAGATCAAAATATATAAACAAAAATAGAGAACAATTTATGCAAAAGTTATATCCTCGGCTTCCCTATGTGGCCAGTCCAATATAACGGGCCTCATGATTATTTATAAAAATGTAAATCCTAAAATCAAACATCTCAACGTCTGAGGATGTTTTTCTCGGCTTTGTCAAAAATGAATCTTTATTTATTTCTATAAATCTATCATATGTATGGAATGATTAAGACAAGGAGATCAGATTTATATATGAGGTCAAAAAGTATAATAAATTTATATATGAGAGAGCGGTTCCTGCAATCGTACAAGGGTAAAAATAATTAATCAGGTGAGTATTGTCGAATCTGAGCCAACCAATCCAACCCATGGATTTTTTTCTCGAGAGTGCGGTCCAGAAACCTAACATCTCACAATTACGTGTCCTTTTTAAGAAAAAAATCTTATAAAATTCGTCTTAGCTAGGAATCAAATCACATGTTCTTGGG
>JAGFNQ010006293.1:0-20434 GCA_024364735.1 Boesenbergia rotunda
AATTTCTGCTGGTTGCATAGTCTGAGGTGCTGAAGCTCCCACCGTCTGCTGAGTCTGATAACTTGTAGCTTCGAGCATCTGCTGAGGCTAGTAAACGGAAGACTAATATGCTGGGCACAGTTGATCTACACATAACTAATAAATAAAATCCTAATCATACCACCTACTTGAGTAAATTTTTAAGTAACAACGCGTTACTTCCTAACCTAATTATCATAATTAGGTTAAACTCCTAATTCTAAATATGATTAACCAAACTCAATTCTTCCAAGAATCAAGTTCCCATCAACCCATGTCCACCACAACAAACCTAGTAAAATCTCACCAAGATAGCAAACAACTTTATTATCAACAATAACTACCGCAGTACCACAAACTAAAAACAACTCTTATTTATTATTATTATTTTTTTATTGATTTATTTTATTATATTATTGTTATTTATATATTTATTTATTTGCCATGTTTCAACACAAATTACATTATCTATTGGCCAGTGTTGTTTACCCTCTTTATATATATATATATATGGTTTATATATATATATATATATATATATATATATATATATATATATATATATATTGGCATGATCAAGATAATATTTCTCCTTTTTCCTTTAATACATACAGTACAACTATCATTCTGCTGTCTACAGAAATCTGAAGGAAAGTTACCTCCAGATAAATACAGTTAAGTAGAGGTATAATCCAAACCAGTTTTATGCCAATATAATAATTATGCCCAAATTTGCTAGTGTATATAGCTCAACTTCAGGGTTTACTATGCCTTTAGTTCAATCATATAACTAATGTCAAATGCACAAGACTTTGAAGTCATAGCAATTAGCTGCTCCTGCACCTCATTGTCATCAAATAAGAATGAAGATAGTTGTATATAAGATATATCTATGGGCCCAATCATTTTTTTCCCACACTGTGCACGAGCTTATGAAGCCATATTACTTTCATTTTAGTGCACTCGACCGACACCTGTTCAACCTAACTTAATTTCTTTACGAAACTAGACACAAAGAAGATGACTATTGCAGTAGATTTTTATATACTGTATGTATCATCCACGCAAATGAAAAGCAAAGAGATCTCTTGGCTAAATGGTACTTTTGTGCAAACGAAGAATGGAAGGATTATTTGATGGTTTAGAATAGAAGGTCAACAATTCAATGACTGAACTACAGAAATTCTAGCATCTAGCAAGTTGTCTCAATCAGGAAGGTCTACATTTACTTGTTTCTCATGATAAACATTGTGAATCACAACTTGATACAAACAAAGGGACAAAGAATTATAATGATAGCAAAATTCAAAAAAATGATTATGCATCTCAAAGAAGATTACTGATTACCACAAATCAAATATGAAGCTTTAGCATGAGTGCTACATGTTTTGTTCTGTCAATAAGTGTTATAAACATAGGCCTTGTTGACATTTCATTTTATATCATGTGGTATGTGCAAACTATAAATTGTTTACAGTTAGGAAATCACTTAGGTTATATTTTCAGATACAGCATGAATAATATGTTGTGATCTCAATGCATGAAGCTACTGTTATATATCTTAGGATATATGGTGTGAATGGAAAAGAGGTGGAGGGACTTTTAGTCCCACATTGTTACTTTCTCTTGAGAAGAAAGGAAGGAGGAGAATAAAAGGGCCCCCTTGAGAGGGGGGCCTTTAGTCCCACATTGGGAGTTTAAGGTAAAATATTTGGTTTATATTGTATCACAAGCATGGTAGTTGTGAACAAATGCTAGGGGAGAGGCACTCTCTCATGCGTGGGTGCGCAGGGGGGGTGCAAATCCAGGGCCCGGATTTGTACTGAACCAAGTGAACTCGTGTGCATGCACGACCTGCGCACGTCGAATGTCGGACCGGTCGGGACAAAATTTGTCCAAGCAGATGAACCAAAGTTTTGCCGATTTGATTTTTTGCTCGAATGTAACTGATGCATTAATTTTGTTTAATGTGAGATCAGTAACCCCCAGACGTTTGGATCTGGTCAGGTAAATGCCATTAAATGACGATTAATTCGTCATTTAATACTGCTAGGTCTGAGCCTATAAAAGGAGGCCGTGACCGAGAGCAAGCAGGCGAAATTCTTCTCCACTCCACCTCGCTCCCGACCCCGCTGATAGCAGTCGGGTACCTCCTCAGTTCGCCACGAGCAACGAGTGCTCCGTTGTGCCCGTGGTCTGCTGTTGTATCCTGAGAGACGGAAGTCCATCTGAGCCTCGAAGCACCGCCGGAGGAGGACGAATCTGTTTCAAAGAAACTGCGCTGCGCAGGCCTCAGCAACTCCCCGGTCGGGAGACGTCCTACTGCTGTTCGGGAGAACCCGGTCGGGAAACTCCACTCGGAAACCTCTCTCGGTCATTCGGGAGCTCACTCGGCCACTCGGGAGCTCACTCGGCCGCTCGGGAAACTCACTCGGGAGCTCACTCGGCCGCTCGGGAAACGTCATTCGGGAGCTCACTCGCCGCAGGAACTTCACTCGGGAGCTCACTCGGCCGCTCGGGAAACTTCATTCGGGAGCTCACTCGGCCGCTCGGGAAACTTCATTCGGGAGCTCACTCGGCCGCTCGGGAGATTTCACTCGGATCTCACTCGGCCACTCGGGAAAACCTGCTCGGGTCGGGAGATTCCACTCGGACCTCACTCGGCCACTCGGATCTCACTTGGCAGCTTCGGTTTTCAACTCGGCCACTCAACAGAGATAAGTTGAAATTGTTTTTGTAATTTCAATTTAGTATAAAATCTCGGAAAAATCCTCCAACAATCTTGAAACAGATCGATTCTGTTGAGATGGCCACGGAACGTGTTGAGGTGAAACAGACTCATCACCAGGCCCCCTCCGCCCCGATCGGGAATGCCCCGATCAACCATGGGGAAAAGCCAGAGAAGTTCACTGGGTTGAACTTCAAGAGGTGGCAGCAGAAGATGCTCTTCTACCTGACCACGCTCAATTTGGCTCGGTTCTTGACCGAGGACCCTCCCGAGCAAGCTGAGGCTGTTGTGGTAGAGGCTTGGACTCATTCTGAGTACCTATGCCGAAACTACATCCTCAACTGTCTGGCCGACTCGCTGTATGTTGTGTACAGCACGAAGAGAACGGCTAAGGAGCTATGGGAGTCCCTGGACAAGAAATATAAGTCGGAGGATGCTGGGGCCAAAAAGTTCATCGTGGGCCGATTCTTGGACTACAAGATGGTTGACACTAAGACTGTGATCAGCCAAGTCCAAGAGCTTCAGGTGATCCTACATGAGATCCACTCAGAAGGTATGGTTCTGAGTGAAACCTTCCAAGTAGCAGCCATCATTGAGAAGCTGCCCCCCGGCTGGAAGGATTTCAAGAACTACCTGAAGCACAAACGGAAAGAGATGAACGTGGAGGAACTTGTTGTGAGACTTCGCATCGAAGAAGACAACAAGGGTTCGGAGAGAAAACTATTCTCTCAGGCTACTGTGAAAGCCAACGTGGTCGAGCACGGACAAAGCTCGAAACGGAAGAATTCTAAATCTTCCAAGCTGGCACCCAAAGGAGGCATCGCCAAGAAGTTCTCTGGGAAGTGCTACAACTGTGGCAAAGTGGGCCACAAATCTTCGGAATGTAAGAAACCGAAGAAGAAGCAGGAGGCCAACCTGAACGAGGGACCAGAAATGGAAGACCTCTGCGCTGTGGTCTCCGAGTTGAACCTGGTGGGTTCAAACCCGCGGCAATGGTGGATCGATACTGGAGCCACCAGACATGTATGCTGTAATAAGGAGCTGCTCCACAATTTTAAAGAAATTAGTGGAGAGAAGCTGTTCATGGGAACTCGGCAACCTCGGACATCGTGGGCCAAGGGAAGGTGGTGCTGAAGATGACCTCGGGCAAGGACCTGACTCTAACCAATGTACTGTATGTTCCGGAGATTCGAAAGAATCTAGTGTCCGGATCACTCTTAAGCAAGCATGGCTTTCGCATTGTGTTTGAGTCCGACAGAGTTGTTCTGTCGAAGAAGGGAATGTTTGTAGGAAAGGGCTATGTATCTGATGGGTTGTTTAAGCTCAGTGTAATGGCCATTAAGCCTAAGATAAATAAAACTGAAAGCTCTTCCACTTATATGCTTGAGTCTTCGTGTTTATGGCATGGTAGACTAGGACATGTGAATTACGATGTGATTCGTAGATTAATGAACATGCAAAGCATACCGACATTCCACCTTGACCCGACACACAAGTGTGAGACTTGTGTTGAAGCGAAGTTGACTAGGTCATCCTTTCAACACGTTGAAAGAAGCACGAACCTCTCGGCCTAATTCACACCGACGTATGTGACCTTAAAGGCACACCGACGCGTGGTGGGAATAAGTACTTCATCACTTTGTAGATGATAACACAAAATATTGTTATGTGTATCTTCTCAAAAGCAAGGATGAAGCTATAGAGAAATTCATTCTCTATAAGAATGAGGTTGAAAACCAACTTAATAAGAAAATTAAGGTGGTTCGAAGTGACCGAGGTGGTGAATATGTATCACCATTCGCTGAGTTGTGTGCTGAACATGGGATCAGACACGAGACAACAGCTCCTTATACCCCTCAGCAGAATGGGATTGCTGAGCGAAAGAATAGAACTCTTAAGGAGATGATGAATGCTCTTCTATTGAGCTCTGGACTGCCAGACTCGATGTGGGGGGAAGCTGTGTTAACAGCTAATTACCTTTTAAATAAGGTCCCTCGGAAGAAAATACATAAGAGTCCTTATGAGTTATGGAATGGAAGACAACCATCCTACAAATACTTGCGAGTGTGGGGGTGTCTTGCCAAAGTTTTGGTGCCTGATCCAAAAAGGGTTAAGATAGGACCAAAAACTGTTGATTGCATATTTATTGGATATGCACATAACAGCAGTGCATATCGGTTTTGCGTTTATGAATCACAATTACCGGATATACACAAGAACTCGATAATAGAATCAAGAAATGCCTCATTCTTCGAGCATGTATTTCCATATAAGACCCGAGAGGATGCTAGCTCCTCAAAAAGGGTAAAGGAAATATCAGAGGAAGATGAAGAGGAAGATGAACCAGTTGAGAATGCACCTCGACGGAGTAAGAGAGCTCGGGTGGAAAAATCTTATGGATCAGATTTTATCACTTTCATACTGGAAGGTGAACCCCAAAGCTACTCAGAAGCTGTGAACTCCTCTGAGGGACCTCACTGGAAAGAGGCAATTGCATCTGAGATAGAATCTATCTTGCAAAATCACACGTGGGAACTTGTGGACCTTCCTCCGGGAAGTAAACCATTAGGTTGCAAGTGGATTTTCAAGAAGAAGATAAGATCAGATGGCACAATTGACAAGTATAAGGCCAGGTTGGTAATTAAAGGTTACCGACAGAAAGAAGACCTTGATTACTTTGATACATATTCTCCTGTGTCGAGAATAACGTCCATTAGAGTGTTGTTAGCTATTGCTGCTCTATGGAACCTGGAAATACATCAGATGGATGTAAAGACGACCTTTCTAAACGGAGATTTAGAAGAGGAAATCTATATGGAGCAACCAGAGGGGTTTTCTGTGCCAGGACAGAACAACCAGGTTTGCAAATTGGTAAAGTCTTTATACGGCTTGAAGCAAGCTCCAAAGCAGTGGCATGAGAAATTTGATAATGCCATGCGAGAAGGTGGATTCAAAATCAATGAATGTGATAAATGTGTCTACTCGAAAGCTACAGAAGATGACTTTGTCATCTTGTGCTTGTATGTAGACGACATACTTATCATTGGGAGTAATGATAAGATAATCAAATCCACGAAAGACATGTTGAACTCAAGATTTGACATGAAAGACATGGGCCTAGCTGATGTGATTCTAGGAATCAAGATTCGTAGAACAGCTGAAGGACTTGTTCTTAGTCAGTCCCACTACGTGGACAAGATTCTTGAGAAATTCACCAATGGTGATACTGCGTTGGCACGAACGCCGATAGATACAAGCCAACATCTATCGAAAAATCGAGGCGAAAGAATCTCTCAGGTAGAGTACGCTCGGGTGATTGGAAGTCTGATGTACTTGATGAATTGTACACGACCAGACTTAGCCTACGCAGTAAGCAAATTGAGTAGATACACGAGTAATCCCGGTGTTGAGCACCGGAAAGGGATAACAAGAGTACTAAGGTACTTGAGATATACTCGTGGAAATGGACTGCACTATATGAGATATCCTGCTGTTATCGAAGGATACAGCGATGCGAGTTGGATATCTGATATAAAAGACTCGAAGTCTACGAGTGGTTATGTGTTCACTCTGGGAAGTGCAGCCATTTCATGGAAATCTTCTAAGCAAACCGTAATAACCAGATCCACGATGGAGTCTGAGTTTGTAGCTCTTGACAAATGTGGTGAAGAGGCTGAATGGCTACGGCAATTCTTAGAAGATGTACCGAGATGGCCTAAACCCGTGTCGGCAATCTGCATACATTGTGATAGTCAATCTACAATTGGTCGGGCACAAAGCCATCTATATAATGGTAAGTCTAGACATATACGTCGAAGACACAATATCATTAAACAACTACTCTCAACTGGAGTTATCACTGTTGACTATGTGAAGTCAAAGGATAACTTAGCAGATCCGCTAACCAAAGGGTTAAATCGAGAGTTAGTTGCAAGCTCATCAAGGAGGATGGGTTTGATGCCGAGAGAAAATGTTGGTGCAAAGGAAACCCAACCTATGCAGACTGGAGATCCCAAGAACTAGGTTCAAAGGGACAACCTAATTGCACTGACCAAAGTGTTCACTATAAGGGAATGACCCTTTGAAACAGTGAAGGATGAAGGTTAAGCATACGACTTTTAATGATTCAATAGAGTTACGTGGAAAACTCTTAAAAGATCACCTATGTGAGAAAGAAGTGGGGCCGCTTCGAAGAGAATTGGAGGCACAATTCTTAGAACTTCTCGCAGAATCAGGCGTGTTCATGGCCAAGAAAGAACACACTCATGAGAACTGAGGTGTATCAGGGAGAGTCCTGGGTGAGATGTGTCAATGCTTACACAAACGACAGCACAGTTCAAGGACGTCGTGTCTACTGTCAGCCAGGAAGCAAACAGATCTGCACAAGGGAAGGTTCAAAGGGTGAAACCTACCTATCCTATACACGACTCAACTGCTGAATGCTATCACCATGTTTCCATTCATGTGGGGGATTGTTATATATCTTAGGATATATGGTGTGAATGGAAAAGAGGTGGAGGGACTTTTAGTCCCACATTGTTACTTCTCTTGAGTAGAAAGTGAGGAGGAGAATAAAAGGGCCCCCTTGAGAGGGGGGGCTTTAGTCCCACATTGGGAGTTTAAGGCAAAATATTTGGTTTATATTGTATCACAAGCATGGTAGTTGTGAACAAATGCTAGGGGAGAGGCTCTCTCTCACGCGTGGGTGCGCAGGGGGGGTGCAAATCCAGGGCCCGGATTTGTACTGAACCAAGTGAACTCGTGTGCATACACGACCCGCGCACGTCGAATGTCGGACCGGTCGGGGCAAAATTTGTCCAAGCAGATGAACCAAAGTTTTGCCAATTTGATTTTTGCTCGAATGTAACTGATGCATTAATTTTGTTTATTGCGAGATCAGTAACCCCCAGACGTTTGGATCTGGTCGGGTAAATGCCATTAAATGACGATTAATTCGTCATTTAATACTGCGAGGTCTGAGCCTATAAAAGGAGGCCGTGACCGAGAGCACAGGCAGAGACGCAGTGCGAAATTCTTCTCCACTCCACCTCGGTCCCGACCCCGCTGATAGCAGTCGGGTACCTCCTCAGTTCGCCACGAGCAACGAGTGCTCCGTTGTGCCCGTGGTCTACTGTTGTATCCTGAGATACGGAAGTCCATCTGAGCCTCGAAGCACCGCCGGAGGAGGACGAATCTGTTTCAAGGAAACTGCGCTGCGCAGGCCTCAGCAACTCCCCGGTCGGGAGACGTCCTACTGCTGTTCGGGAGATCCCGGTCGGGAAACTCCACTCGGAAACCTCTCTCGGTCATTCGGGAGCTCACTCGGCCACTCGGGAGCTCACTCGGCCGCTCGGGAAACGTCACTCGGGAGCTCACTCGGCCGCTCGGGAAACGTCATTCGGGAGCTCACTCGGCCGCTAAGGAAACTTCACTCGGGAGCTCACTCGGCCGCTCGGGAAACTTCATTCGGGAGCTCACTCGGCCGCTCGGGAAACTTCATTCGGGAGCTCACTCGACCGCTCGGGAAACTTCATTCGGGAGCTCACTCGGCCGCTCGGGAGATTTCACTCGGATCTCACTCGGCCACTCGGGAAAACCTGCTCGGGTCGGGAGATTCCACTCGGACCTCACTCGGCCACTCGGCAGCTTCGGTTTTCAACTCGGCCACTCAACAGAGATAAGTTAAAATTGTTTTTGTAATTTCAATTTAGTATAAAATCTCGGAAAAATCCTCCAACAGTAAGGTCACTAGTAGTTAACTTAGGCATCCGCGATTCGATCCCAGCTACGGTGCATTTTGCAGGAATTTTTCCTCCAAATGGGGCGCGAACCCTGGGACGCTGGGCTTCTAGCTGGCCACCGCGAGCGCTTCCCGATTTACCTGGTGACCGGTAGAAAACTTCCGTGGGACCGAGCCGGTCATCTCAGGTTCAATTTGTATGCTGCCTGATTCATTATTTTTTTTAATCACATTTGATGCCTAATTTAGTCATTATAAAATTACATACATTAGATAAGACAAGAGAATTAACCAAAAAAAAAAAAAATCCAAAATGCAGGTGAACTTGATAATTACTTGCAACCTGAATACTAGAAAATATTCCAAGCTTACTTAATTAAAAAATGATCAAGAGTTACATTTATCAATTCTTTCTTGCCTAAGCACACTTCAAATAGGTATTAATTATACGTTTATATTCTACCATTAAACAAATCGATTATAAAAAATAATACCATTAATTATAATTTGCACTAAATTGTATAGAAATAGTATTTGAAGATGGACAAAGTTAAATTAAAAACAAATATGCTTGTAATAATTATATGAGAATTTATTAAAAGACACATATATTTAGAAAATTCTTAAATCACACGTCATGTTTTGAGAATGATAAAAGGATGTATTGATTTGGATGGCCTTATTATTTTATTCATCTGGCTGATATTAGCTTTGAAACGATTAAATTTTAAAATCATTTTGATGATTTAGTTACGCGCAATCTCAGTATCTTTCACTCTCTTTATTAGTGAAAAGTAAGAGGTATTTAATAGGCTTATTTTTTATTTTCTATAGAAAATATAATTTTCTAAAAAAATATGTTTTGATCAAAACTCACTGATCGATTTAAAAAGTTTTGATATACTCATTCCGAATTCTATGAGTTTCTAAGATACTAAGAAGTCCAAATGTGCCGTCCTCCTTTATTATTTTCGGAGTTCCCTAGTAGTGTCAAGTAGAAAAAAAAAATCTCAACTATAATATTTGGGTCTGATCTCCTGGATACCAAGATCACATTGGACCTGATCTGCGAACATACTAGGCCCAAGTTGGGTTTGGTGTAGAGAGACTAGGCCCAAGTTGGGCCTGGTGTGAGGAAGCAAGACGCAACTCGGTCCTGATTTGCTGTCAGATCAAGCTTAATGTGGTTCTGGTCTATAGGAGACCAAGGCAAGCGTTCTAGCTAAAAGTTAGCATAATACTAGAGTACCTCTTGAGAGCCCAAATAAATAATGGAGGATACTTTTGAGCTCCTTTAATCTCAAAAATCCACATGACCTGAATGAGTGTAATACTTTTCTAGGTCTATCAATTAATTTTGATCAAAACTCACCGATGGATCTAGGCTATTTGAATTTTCTGTAGACTTGCACCCATCCGGTAAGATTAAGTGACAAAAAGGTAAATATAATACCAAACCTTAGTTTTGATCAACAAACACCGTGAACTTATTACTGGAGATCAAGCCCAAATTTATCCTAGTCTGCTCTCATATCAGGTATAACATGGTCCTAGTCTCTTAGAGTAGACTAGGACCAATTTGGGCATGGTCTCCCCACACTAAGCCAATACTGTTATATCAGGTCTAACATGGTCCTAGTGTCTTGGAGTAGAGTAGGACCAATTTGGGTATGGTCTCCCCACACTAGGCCAATATTGTTATATCAAGTCTAACATGGTCCTAGTCTCTTGGAGTAGATTAGGACCAAGTTGGGTTTGGTCTCTCCACACGAGGCCGATACTATTCCTTGATCAGGATCAAGATTTGATATCACATTTATCTTCCTCACGCTTAACCCTACTAGATGGGTGCATTCAGACTCTTTGACACTTCAACAACACACATGAATTGGAATGAGTGTAATTAAAGCTCTTTAGATCTATCAGTGAGTTTTGATCGAAATTCACTCATAAATCTAAACTATTTAAATATTTATGAATTTATAATCATATAAAAGAATTGAGTTTGGAAAAGATAAATTTAATGTCAAATTTTGATTTTGATTTTAGTTGTTAAATTAAAAAAATAAATTTGAATGGTATAAATGACAGGTGAGAAAAAGAAAAAAAAAAGATATTTATTTCCACTAGTGGAGAGAGATGAAGAGAGGTATTGAGGTGGTGGGAGTAAAATAAGAAAATCATCTAAATTAATGCCTTCTTTAGTCCTTCTCAAATATGATAGTATGATGCACGATTTAAAATTTTACCAGAGGAAAATTGTAATATTATCGAGACTTTAAAAAACATTGTACTGAATAGAAAATTTTAAAAGTATTAAGTTGTATTTTTCTTTTATACATAATATCCATCTAATCAAAAGAGGATAAAAAACTGATGGATGGCATCTCTTCCGTTCGGTATTTGTCTCCTTTTAAAAATGAAAACAAAATGTCGTCTTCAAGCTCCTCTTCTCTTCTATTATCCCATCCTCAATTCGATCAATCAACTCGAGAATCGTTTATTGGGATCGATATATCGTTCTCTGTGCAGCTGTCACGTATTGGTAAGGGATTAATAAATTATCACTAAAAATTTTGAGTTCAATTATGCGATTAGTGGGGTGAAAATCTCACCTTCTCAGTTGATTCTCAGTTAATTCGATCACTTCTTCCGTTATAATTCTGGGACGGATTGACGGGACGCTGCGAGGAAGCCTTTAGTTTTTTTTCCCACTCTGTGCAGCTGTCACGCGTTTTTTTGCCTGTATATATCGATATACATCGATAGTCTCTGCAGCCACTCTGCTCTGCTCCGTAGAGCTTTCCTGAGCTAGCTCATTCTCTGCATTAGCTCCTTCCTCGCTCGTGCAGATCGCTAATGGCTTCTTCCGCCTTTGGGTTTACTTCTCTGCTTGTCGTCCTCCTCCTCCTCCTACCTCAAGGTTTCTCTTCGAGCGCTGCCGCTTCCAGCGAGACTGATATCTCTGTTTCCGCGGCGGCGAGCTCGCCGCCGTTCGTCCCCTCCGCCTCCTTCCTGTCCACTTTGCAGTCCACCCTCATTCAGATCAAGCGCGTGGCGTCGCTAATTTCTGGAATTCCAATCGTCTTCGGCGACCGACAACTCTCCGCCGCCATCACCGACTGCCTTGAGCTCCTCGACCTCTCCTCCGACGAGCTCTCCTGGACCCTCTCCTCCTCCACTTCTAGCCCCGTGTCCGTCTCCGGCAGTGTCACCGGCGACCGACGATTCGACCTGCGCTCCTGGATGAGCGCCGCCCTCGGCAACCAGGACACCTGCAAGGAGGGCCTCAGTGGCAAGCTCCACGCTTCAGTCATCGACGACGGTCTCAACACCGTCACCTCCCACATCTCCAACGCCCTCAGAGAAGTCGCCGGCGCCTCAGCTGGCGCCGGCGGCAGGCGGCTGATGGGGTTCCCGGAATGGGTGTCTCCGGGCGACCGGAGATTACTCCAGGCTTCCTCCCAACCGACGTCGGCGAACGCCGACGCCGTGGTGGCGCAGGACGGCACCGGGAAATACGATACGGTCTCGGCCGCCGTGGCAGCTGCGCCGGACTATAGCGCGCGGCGATACGTGATATACGTGAAGAAAGGAGTGTACAACGAGAACGTCGAGATTAAGAAAAAGAAGTGGAACTTGATGATCATCGGCGACGGTGTCGGCCAAACTATCATCTCCGGCAAACGCAGCTTCGTCGCCGGCTGGACCACCTATCGCAGCGCAACCTTCGGTGAGTCCCATCACATCGGAATATTCAATCATGCTCCAACATCGATCACAAAACAAACCTTTTTAGCTGCCTTAAAATTATCTTTCAATCCATTTAATTAGCATTTAAGGTCTTTATATTTTGATTTAAAAAATAAATAACCTAATTTGGGACATTTCCACGGCGGGTCGTTTTAAGCATGCAATACGGCGTTCACGTGCGCCGCAGTGACCTTGGCAGCCTTGCATGGATCGTACGTATTTTTATGACACCAGAATCTTTTACATCATCATTTACCCGTTCTAACGGTGGGCCTACGGACCATTTCCTCCTGCCGTAGCAGAAGTATCCCGTCCGGGGAGTTTTGCTTGGTGCCTGTACTTTAAATTTTATGCAGTGGAACGGTTCGGTTTAAGCGAACCGGTAGGAAACATATATTAACGAGTTTAACATCCATTGCACAGCGGTGATGGGCAGCCGGTTCATCGCGCGCGACCTGACGATCGCGAACACGGCGGGGCCGGAAAATCACCAGGCGGTGGCGCTCCGCTCCAACTCCGACCTCTCCGTCTACTACCGCTGCGAGTTTACCGGGTACCAGGACACGGTCTACGCGCACTCCCTCCGCCAGTTCTACCGCGACTGCCTCATCTCCGGCACCATCGACTTCGTGTTCGGCGACGCCGCCGCCGTGTTCCAGAACTGCTTGCTCGCCGCGCGTCTGCCGCTGCCTAACCAGAAGAACGCCTTCACCGCGCAGGGACGGAGGGACCCCAACCAGAACACCGGCTTCTCCTTCCAGTTCTGCAACGTCACCGGCGAGGCCGACCTCACCAACGACACGGCGACGTACTTGGGGCGGCCGTGGAAAGAGTACTCGCGGGTGGTGTTCATGCAGTCCTATCTCGGACCGATTCTCCGGCCCGAGGGCTGGCTCGAGTGGGACCAGAACTTCGCGCTGGACACGCTCTACTACGCGGAGTACATGAACAATGGGCCAGGTTCGGTTCTGGATAAGCGGGTCAAATGGGCCGGGTACCACGTGCTGACCGACCCAGCCATCGCCGCCGACTTCACGGTGGCTCAGTTCATAGATGGTGACTTTTGGCTACCGGCCACCGGAGTTAAGTACACGGCGGGCTTGTCGGCGTGATTCAGAAACTTGCGAATCCAAACAACGCCGTAGTTAATAAATCTGCCTTGAACTGTTGACTTCCAAAGAAAGTTGTCAGGAAGAGAACAAGCTCGGTTGTTCGCAGGCTGGGCATTTTTTTTACGCTAATTTACTTAACTACATAGTTAAGTTTGTAAAATATTTAAATCATCTAAGATAATTTCGAAATTATAAAATTATGTATTTATTTTTAATTTTATCCTGTCAATCAATTGATAATTTTCATCCGTCACTCAATCGACTAATGGTTTTTCAGAAGTTGAATCATTTGGCATCTGATCTCACGGCTAAAAAAACAAAAATACTCTACTGATTTTACGCTGCTAAAAAAAAACAATATGCTAGTATTTAAAAATAATCGACTATTTTATTTGTTTAATTAAAATTTATTCGAGATAAATGGACGAATAAATTAAACGATTTTAGAATTATATGATATTAATTTATATATATATAATTAGTTCTCCTTATTATATCAACATTTTCAAACATTAATTTAGTCTAATATATTTATAACAATAATTTTTTAAATACGAATTCGATTATTCAAAAAATTCAATTCGTATTCAATTAAAAAATTACTACTCTTAGGATGTGTTTGGTTCAAGTTATCAGATATAACCTTAGTTATGTGATTACCAAGTAATAACATAACCAACGTAATGAGGAATGAAACATAACCTGAAGCTGTTTGGTTCAATTTAGATAATCAAAAGTATATGACATAATATAATATTTTACCGTATTACCCTATAGTTAAATTTAAGTATAAGAATATTGTATGCTTATAAATTTAAAATAAAAAAGTAAGATGATATTATATACATATTCGTACCCTCGGTCGCTGGCCGTCGGCGGTGGTCGTCGGCGGTGGTCGTCGGCGGTGGTCGCCGGCTGTCGTTGTCGGTTGTCGGTCGCGAATAATGGTCGACAGCGCGGCGGCGGTCGTCGATCGTCGTTGTCGGTCGTCGATCGTGAATAATGATCGTCGACCGTCGTCGGTCGCCGGTCGCTGGCAGCGATCGCCCGTTGTCGTTGTCGGTGGTCGCCCGCGAATAATGCCTCTTTTGTTAAGGTAAATATTAGAGGATAATTTTGGAAAGATAAGTTTCATAATCCCGGAATCAAGAAAAACCTTACTTTCCTAAGGTTTTCCGATTCCGGGTTGCATGCCCCATTTGCTGACGTGTCGGGCATCAATCATTACTTGGGAATCGCTGATTATCTAAACCAAATAAGATGTTTGTTGATAACCTTGGATGGATAACCAAGGTTATCAAGGATAATCCTCAATCAAACACACCCTTAATATATTGGGTCAAATTGATTTTGAGGGCATGAATATAATCAAGAGAATTAATCATACACATAGGAACTAATTTCATATCAATCCGAATTCATTTGGTCTATCATTCAATTTTGCCATTAGTTCTTCTGATGATATATGCCCTCAAATATCAATTTGAGCTAATATATTAAGAATAGTGATTTTTTAAACACAAATTTAATTTTTCGAACAATTGAATTTTTATTTAAAAAATCAGTGCTCTCAATATATTAGGTGAAACTAATGTTTGAGTGTGTGGATATAATTAGGAGAATTAGATAAATGCATAGAAACTAGTTTCATGTCAATCTGAATATAAAAATGTGCATGAACTATGGAGCAAAATGTTGGCGCTTCATAAGCACCCTACACAAGCTCAATTAGTGAAGGAGTCTAAGGAAATGAGCTTGATTTTCCAAGAAGAGGAGAATGACCAATCAGATGAGGAGGTGAGCTCAACATCCGAGGAGAAGGAGAAGAAGGAAGAAGATGAGGAATTATGCATCTCCTCAAGTGAAGTGACACAAGAAATTGAAGAACCATTCACTTCATCAAAGGAGGAAGAAGAAGTCTCCACTTCAAGGATTGAGAGAGAGGAGAGACCATCCTCAATACCGGAGCAAGAAGAAGCTTCCACCTCCACCAAAGCAAAGTCAAAAGGTCACATTATTTGCTTTGGGTGCAATGAGAAGGGACACTACAAGGACAAGTGTTCATTAGGTAAAAAGGAGATAAACCCTAAACCCAAGTCAATTTCTTTAAAATCTAACATGGGTTGTAGGGAAAAAAGAAGAAAAGGCATATAAGGTGCTTCACGTGTGGTGAGCTAGGACATTACTGTTGATGCAGTCTGACCCTGAGTGTTGTTTTGATGTTGACACCGATTTTAGTTTAGATTAACAAGATGATTGGGATTAAGTCCTGGTCGGGGACTGGGCACGGAATTGGATGAAACCCTGGCTTGGGAAGCCAGGTCCTAGCTTGAGAAGCTAGGTTGGATGAAACCCTGGCTTGGAGGGTCAGGTCCTAGCTTGGGAAGCTAGGTTGGATGAAACCCTGGCTTGGAGGGTCAGGTCCTAGCTTGAGAAGCTAGGTTGGATGAAACCCTGGCTTGGAGAGCCAGGTCCTAGCTTGGAAAGCTAGGTTGGATGAAATCCTGGCTTGGAGGGCCAGGTCCTAGCTTGGGAAGCTAGGTTGGATGAAACCCTGGCTTGGAGGGCTAGGTCCTAGCTTGGGAAGCTAGGTTGGATGAAACCCTGGCTTGGAGGGTCAGGTCCTAGCTTGAGAAGCTAGGTTGGATGAAATCCTGGTGAGTGAAGCCAGGTCCTAGCTTGGGAAGCTAGGTTGAAGTCCCGGTGAGTGAAACTGGGCGTGGAGTCTTGGTCCGGGGGTCTGAGCACGAGTAAGAGAAGGTCGGGAGCCCGTTCTCTTGACTTAGAGTGGATTTGGCCTTGCCTGGATCGGTCTGGTGACCGATCAGGGAAGTTGGCACGAACTTCCTTCGTGGATCGGTCTGGTGACCGATCCAGTGATGTCTGATCGGTCTGGTGACCGATCAGGGAGCATACAGTGAGTTTGTTAGGCTACTGATCGTCTCCTGATCGGTCTGGTGACCGATCATGGAGACTGTCTGGTGAACGATCAATTGTTGCGAGCTTCTCACTATAACCGATCAGGCTGGAGCCTGATCGGTCAGGAGGTGCTCTGATCGGTCCCAGATAGATCAGGGCACATCCAGATCGGTCTGGTGACCGATAAGTGGGTTTGGGCTGCGATGCTGGAAAATCACTCTGCAAAGGGGTGGATCGGTCTGGTGACCGATCCATGACTTGGGATCAGTCTGGTGATCGATCACGAAGAAGTCACGATTTCTGATTTCTCATTGGGGATCGATCAGGCTGGAGCCTGATCGGTCTGGACCCATCCTGATCGGTCTGGTGACCGATCAGGAGTCACTCTGATCGGTCTGGTGACCAATCAATAGCTGACAGCTTTAGTTCAAAAGTGCTGTCAGAGTTCTGATCGCGTTTTGATTGCTACTGATACACTACTGATCTTTGTTCTGAGTCTTCTGATATTTGATCCTCTGTTGATTTGCTATGCTAATGATCTGCTAAGTGTGCAGGTAACTCAGGGCTTACTCAAGGAGAGTCAACTGGGGTATTTTGCTACGACAGTTTGGATGTTTCCCATTTGCAGGAGACAACGGCTTCTGGCGCAAGCTGCAACGGCTGAGAAGCTGATGACCTGGGGCTCAATTGGAGAGGGTTCAGTGAGTCCAGAGGAGGTCAGGGATAGCTGGGCTGTTACAGAAGAGAAGCTGGCAAGCTCCAGAGGAGCGTCTGTGACCTGGCGATGCTGGCGATGCAAAGCAGGTTAAGCTGTGAAGTGGAGAAGGAGCGGCTACACTTGATCATCTCTTCCAGTAACAAGCTGCTTCTCCATCTCTGGGGCAACATTTTGATCCTTGAAGCAACTGTTGCATACACTTGAGCAATCGGCAACCTGAGCACTTGGAAGAGGCAGAGAGCTCGGCGAGTCCATCAGCAAGACACGAAGAGCAGGGAGTTCTTGCGTGAGATCTGTGCTGAGTGGAGCTTGGTGAGGAGCTCTCTTGTGCCATTTCTGTCCTAAGTGCTCTGTAAGCTCCTTATTGTTTCATTGTGTTTAATTTCATATACACTGATTGAAACGCTGTGGAGAGGTTACTCCACCGAGAAGGAGATTGCATTCTATCTGGATTTTCCGGGGCTTGATCTGTCGACGATCAAGGGATCGCCCACCTTACGGGCATGCCAAGGAGTAGGGGCGAGTTATCCCCGAACCTTGTAAATCCTCTTTGTTAGCGTTTTATGCTTATGCTTAGTTTAGGGTTTAGTTTCTGCATCTCTCTGTTTTTGTATTGCTTCCGCTGTGCTGCGACTAACCCTAAGTGCAGAGTTTTAAAAGTGAAAGAAATTGTGTCTGGCTACATTCACCCCCCCTCTAGCCATCTAAGCACCAACAAGTGGTATCAGAGCTTGGGGCTCTGTTGAAGCGGCTTAACATCTGAGAGTCAACAAGAATGGCTTTGAGAGAAGTATTTAGCACCACCCGACCTCCCTTCTTCGACGGATCCGGTTTTCAATATTGGAGGTCTCGAATGGAGTACTACCTCAAGACCGATATTGGAATGTGGTTCTCCATGAAGGAAGGCTTCACCCCTCCAAGAGATGCGGAGGGAAAAGAATTAGGGTCTTCGCGGTGGTCGGCTGAGCAAACCCGAAAAGGAGAAGTCGATGCGAAGGCGGTGGTGACCTTGCAATGTGGAATGAACAAAGACCAACTAATCAAGGTTGGTCCCTGACGAGCCCAAACTATGTGTCACGAATGTGGGTCTCAAATTTAGATGTGAATGAATTGCTGAAAACCCTTTTTGCAATCAGAATATGAAAACGTAGTAAAGGGGCCACAGGTCGTATTTTTCTCGGGGCTAGTTGATATAATTTGATTCGCGCTTGTATTTAAGTGTCGTTTGTGAATTTCGGGTTTCAAATTAAATCTGGGTTTTAGTGTTGCAATCTGAAATGAAATGGCAATCAAAATGGAGAAAACCAACTAATGAACCAAACAATGTGATGGCAAGTACTAACTCCACCAATGGAAACCGAATCGACTAAAGCACTTAATCAATTTGGGAATTGATTCTGATTTCAAGGCAAAACAAATTGCTAAACAATTGCAGCAACAACATCAAATGCAAGACAGACCACATGCAACACTCTTAAACCAAATGGATACAAAAATCGAGCCATGATTTCACTTGCGTGCCACATGCAAAAGAAATAAAGTGAACTTGCTTCAAAGAAGAAGGATCTTAAACTCAAATGCTAGAGTACATTGCAATTGGTGTTGAACTCCAAAGGTTGTAATTCCAGGCCTAAACTCAGCTTGATACAAGGTGGAAAAGTAGATGCAATCTTGATACAAAGAGGATAACTCATGTGCCATTAGCTGAAACTAAATGCTTGAGCTGTAATCTAGCAATTCTGAATGGCTGATGGATTCAAAAACATTACAGATCTGAAGGGAAATATGCAGAAACTAATCTGATTGAAATGTAGAATTCAAAGTGGGGAAATATGGACTGATGCAGGACTAAATTTCAGACTTGCAGAAATGGACTGCAGGAATTGAGATCAAATGCAGAAATCGAGCTGAGTTCAGAAATGGCATCAAAGTGCTACTCAAATAGAGCAACAGCAGTGTAATTTCAGCAGGTAAGCTATAATTAGCTTGATACAAACTGAACACGCAGGAATCAAAGAACTGATACACAACAGGTTTAGCAGAATATTCAGGAATGAAACAGGGCAGAGTTGATACGCAAAGGGCTGAATTCTAAAGCCAAAAATGAAATCAAAACCTTTTGGAAAGAAACCAACTACAAAGGAAATTCAAACAAGAAAACTAAACAATCTTGATACCAAATGCAAGAACTAGAGAAAAAGGAAACTGGTACGCATCAGCCAAGAAAACTGATACGCAAGCTATTGAAATGGCACGCAACAGGGAAAATAATTTCAGAAACGAATTGAAGTGAAATAAACTGATCTAATTACTAGAGTTTATTACACAACCAATCTAGCTAATAGAAACACTGAATTAAAACTCTAATTGAAGCAAAAACTATTCGGAATCGAAGCATTACAGAAATTTAATCAGAAGTTCAGAAACGAAATGACATAGTTCAAATCTACTTCTAATAAACGAAATTAAGCTAAGCCTCTATCCGAATCCTTGCTGTCACTCAAGGATGAGCTCGAATCGAGGTGGTCACGCCTTCAAAACGAGGAAATTGCTGAAGAAACGAGAAGAAACGAAGAAGAAACCAAGGCAAACGAGCTGCGGCGAGGACGCGACGAAGGAGAAAGCCTGGGAATTTTTGATTAAATACATTAGCAATGGACGGCTGTGATTGATCGAATGAAATCCAACGGCTGATCTTGCTCTGATTGGAGCCAAACTTTTATGATGATGATCTGGGGTCAGGATCTGGCTCGTGGTAGCTCGGATCCTCCAGATGTGCAACGGATGGTCCAGATCAACTCTATCTGTGAATGGACGCTCTAGAGCCCTCCTTGCTTGATCCAACGGTTGATTTAGCTCTGATTGGAATGAAACCTTCAGATCTTGATCATAGAGCTTGATCAACCCTAACCCTAGCTCGGATTGCTTCAGATCGTCCCGGATGGCTCAGATCTAGCCGCTCTTGAATCGGACGGCCCGGATTAATTGTAAGCTTGATAATTCGATCCGGCTCACTTCCGACTCAAGTTTGACCCAATATGCCCTAGGTCCTTGAACCTTTGATGCCTACAAAAATAGATCAAGAATTTAGTGGCCAAATAATCCAATTAAAAGCAAATTTGCAATTAAATCCAAAATAAAGGTAAGTTCTAAAACCTAGGGCAATTTCACAATGAAGCAATAAAAATATAAGTCAAACATGGATTTTAACATCTAAAATAATCAACAAAAATGGTATCTATCAGTCCCCTTACAAGCACAAAGGATTTGTAGAATAAACTCATCGAACTTCATGAGGGCACCCGAGACTCAAGGATAGCTAAGAGGGACTTGTTTCTCAATCAACTACAAAATCTCTCCATGAAGGAGAGTGAAACGGTAAGTGAGCTTCATAGTAGATTCAAAGAAGTTCTCAATGGTCTCCACTTTATTGATGAAAATGTCGA
>JAGFNQ010006293.1:20543-113035 GCA_024364735.1 Boesenbergia rotunda
ATAAAAAAAAACTTTGGGAAAAGTAAACTAATTTACTTTATACCTCGCGTATCTCGAAGGAAGGGACGAGATCCAACCGTAGCGTCCCTTGGAAGCTCCGCCTCTATTCGCGTCCACGCCGAGTTCTCTTCGGGATGACTTCGCAAAGTCACGAGTTTTGTGCCGACGAGAACTACTAGATTCTCGGAAGGCACAACTAGAAGATTAAGAGAAATAATGGAAAAACTAACCAACGAAGTAACGGAATCGTATTCCGGAAGAGAGGAGTCGCTATCCGCTTCTTCTTCTTCGTGTTCGGGTTCTCCTTCTTCTTGGTTGCTCACGCCAACTTCACCCTTGGAGGAAAGTTTGGTGCGCCGGCCCTAATCCACAAGAATGGGCGCCGGCCCTAGGCAAGAGAGGGAGAGGGAGAGGAGAAGAGATTAAAAGAGAGAGAGGGAGAGCTCTATCATTAATTAATTGGAATTAAGGGCTAGCCTTTGGTTCCTTTATATAGTAGCAACTCCATTGCTAAGTCTCCCTCTAAACCGAATTAACGGAATTAACGGAATTAGTTATAAGAAATTTATCCTATAAATTTTCTTATTAATTATTCCGTTTAAACCGAGTCTTTATTATAAACTAATTTATAATAAAACTAATTCTTTTTCTCTTTAAATTATGGAATAAATTTTTATAAGAAATTTATAAACTTTCTTATTATGGAAAAATCAATTCATAATTGATTTTATAAAATTAAAATAAACCAATTCATGGATTATTTTAATCTTCCATAAAAGAATAAATTTCTATAAATTTTATTTATATAAATTTCTTTATACAAATTTATTTATCCATAATTTATAAAATAAATCGCACTTGATTTATTTTATTAATTAAACCAATTAAATTGGTTTTCTCCTTTTATTTGGCCGGCCACCAAAGAGGGGTTAACACCCGCTTTGGTCGGCCAAAACCAACCCGGACCGTCGCGAATTAAATTCATTTAATTCGCCCAAAAAGCCTTCAAAAGACTTAGCCATTTTTAGCTTCCATTGCGCCTCTGACTAACTCAGATTCGACTTATTTCTCTTGATCGGAAAATCTAATTTTCAACTCGTTTTAAATCCCTCGGATTACTCGTAGTGCGTGTGACTAAATAGGCTTTCGATTTATGTTGGCCGTCTATAATTTAACTAATTATAGAACGGTCATGAGTGGCACCTAGTAGTACATCATGACCCCCAATTAATCGAAAGATCAACGGTTTGACCTCAGAAGAAATTATTCTGAAACCCTTCAGCAGCTCTAATGAATCGTGCCCCATTCCCTTCACCACCTTATACCCACTTGGTTCAGGACACGGTCAATGGTGTCAGTCCCCACTAGGCTGACTACGTCACACCTAGCCCAAGTAATGTCTTTCTCGTCCTTTGGATTTCTAATTACTCTCATGTATTTAAGAGACTCGCACTCTTAACATGATATGCTCTGGCCAGAGGCTTTGAGTAACAATCCGACGATAGGCCTAGGTATACATCTCCTCACAAGGAGTGGTGAATCCTTTGTAGGCTGTTCAAACATCTTCGGGCACTTCGGCTTATACCCGATCATCCTAGGTCCACACCTCCTTGGAGATGCTTGCTTAAGATGTCAAAGTATAAGTCTCCATGACCAAGATGACTTGAACACCGCAAGTCAAAGGAACATCGCACTTAAGCCGCAATAAGATCTTCATTGACATATCTATATATAGATTCCCATATGAAGTCTTACAGCTAGTCACTCCAATGAACTAGTTCCCTTAACTAGCATCCATGTTTATCTCCGGACATCCCAATGTCACCAGCCAGTGAGAATCAGCTGATTAGAGAATAACCCATGCTAGTCTCAACAGAATTGATAATGTCCGTATTTATCAATTCATCGACTAGGGATATTTCCAACACTTCACATTTGCACATTTAGAGATAATCACTAGTTGCGATCCCATCACAAATTCTCTTATGCTGTGAATTGTATGGCGGACATTCAGTAGATGAGTTTAAGATCCCAATCAAATACATAAACATGTATACTCAAATAGTGAATTATCATTTATTGAAATAAATGTTTACAATCATAAGGCGATTGCCTTAGGACACTTCTCTCATATCACTAACAGGGCCTGAATACAATTTATTTCAGGCCCATAGTGGGCCTGAATCCAAATTATTTCAGTCCCACAGTGGGCCTGAATACATTTTATTTCAGGCCCACCGTGGGCCTGAATACAATTGATATCAGGCCTATCGTGGGCCTGAATACAATTTATTTCAGGCCCACCGTGGGCCTGAAATCATTTAATTTGATGCCCACACTGGGGCTAAAATCATAACTCATAATTTAGGAGTAGTCATGATTTTTTTCATAATATTTGGTGTCCAAACCTCTAATTTTGATGTCAAATCTATAGTCTATAGGAGTCATTTAGGTGCCCTATATCAGTGAGTTAGGGTGGCCAAACCTGTAATCTTGCTGTATCACCAATGCTATATCAGTGGTTTTGGGTGCCCACTGATAGGGTTGAGCTAGGAGATGAGATTTTGGGTGCGCAAACCTCAAATCTTGCTGTCTAACTAAAGCTATAGGAGTGGTTTTGGTATATCAGTGAATTTTGAGCAAAACTCACTGATGGACCTCCCATATCTGGAATTCTGAAAACCCTATATGAGGAGACAGGGTTGAACTAGGATATGATATTTTGGGTGCCCAAACCTCTAATCTTGCTGTCTAAACAATGCTATAGGAGTGGTTTTGGTATATCAGTGAGTTTTGAGCAAAACTCACTGATGGACCTCCCATATCTACAATTCTGAAAACCCTATATCAGTAGACAGGGTTGAGCTAGGAGATGAGATTTTGGGTGCCCAAGCCTCTAATCTTGCTATCTAACCATTGCTATAGGAGAGGTTTAGGTATATCAGTGAGTTTTGAGTAAAACTCACTGATGGACCTACCATATCTGGATTTCTGAAAACCCTATATCAGTAGGCAGGGGTGAGCTAGGAGATGACATTTTGGGTGCCCAAACCTCTAATCTTGTTGTCTAACCAATGCTATAGGAGTGGTTTAGGTATATCAGTGAGTTTTGAGCAAAACTCACTGATGGACTTCCCATATCTGCAATTCTGAAAACCTTATATCAGGGGACAAGGTTGAGCTAGGAGATGACATTTTGGGTGCCCAAACCTCTAATCTTGCTGTCTAACCAATGCTATAGGAGTGGTTTAAGTATATCATTGAGTTTTGAGCAAAACTCACTGATGGACTTCCCATATCTGGAATTCTGAAAACCCTATATCAGTAGACAAGGTTGAGCTAGGAGATGACATTTTGGGTGCCCAAACCACTAATCTTGCTGTCTAACCAATGCTATAGAATGGTTTTGGTATATCAGCGAGTTTTAAGCAAAACACACTGATGGACATCCCATATCTGGAATTCTGAAAACCCTATATCAGGGGACAGGGTTGAGCTAGGAGATGACATTTTGAGTGCCCAAACCTCTAATCTTGCTGTCTAACCAATGCTATAAGAGTGATTTTTGTATATCATTGAGTTTTGAGCAAAACTCACTAATGAACCTCCCATATCTGGAATTCTGAAAACCCTATATCAGTAGACAGGGTTGAGCTAGGAGATGAGATTTTGGGCGCCCAAACCTCTAATCTTGCTGTCTAACTATTGCTATAGGAGAGGTTTAGGTAATATCAGTGAGTTTTGAGCAAAACTCATTGATGGACCTCCCATATCTGGAATTCTGAAATCCCTATATCAGTAGACAAGGTTAAGCTAGGAGATGACATTTTGTGTGCCCAAACCTCTAATCTTGCTGTCTAACCAATGCTATAGGAGTGATTTAGGTATATCAGTGAGTTTTGAGCAAAACTCACTGATGAACCTCCCATATCTGGAATTCTAAAAACCCTATATCAGGGGACAGGGTTGAGCTAGGAGATGACATTTTGGGTGCCCAAACCACAAATTTTGCTGTCTAACCAATGCTATAGGAGTGGTTTAGGTATATCAGTGAGTTTTGAGCAAAACTCACTGATGGACCTCCCATATCTGGAATTCTGAAAACCCTATATTAGGGGACAGGGTTGAGCTAGGAGATGACATTTTGGGTGCCCAAACCTCTAATCTTGCTGTCTAACCAATGCTAAAGGAGTGGTTTAGGTATATCAGTGAGTTTTGAGCAAAACTCACTGATGGACCTCCCATATCTGGAATTCTGAAAACCCTATATCAGTAGACAAGGTTGAGCTAGGAGATGACATTTTGGGTGCCCAAACCTCTAATCTTGCTATCAAACAAATGCTATAAGAGTGGTTTTGGTATATTAGTGAGTTTTGAGCAAAACTCACTGATGGACCTCCCATATCTGGAATTCTGATAACCCTATATCAGTAGACAGGGTTGAGCTAGGAGATGAGATTTTGGGTTCCCAAACCTCTAATCTTGCTGTCCAAATTGCTATAGGAGAGACTTAGGTATATCAGTGAGTTTTGAGCAAAACTCACTAATGGACATACCATATCTGGATTTTTGAAAACCCTATATTAGTAGGCAGGGATGAGCTAGGAGATGAGATTTTGGGTGCCCAAACCTCTAATCTTGCTGTCTAACCAATACTATAGGAGTGGCTTAGGTATATCAGTGAGTTTTGAGCAAAACTCATTGATGGACCTCACATATCTGGAATTCAGAAATCCCTATATCAGTAGACAGGGTTGAGCTAGGAGATGACATTTTGTGTGTCCAAACATCTAATCTTGCTGTCTAACCAATGCTATAGGAGTGGTTTAGGTATATCAGTGAGTTTTGAGTAAAACTCACTGATGGACCTCCCATCTGGAATTCTAAAAACCCTATATCAGGGGACAGGGTTGAGCTAGGAGATGACATTTTTGGTGCCCAAACCATAAATCTTGCTGTCTAACCAATGCTATAAGAGTGGTTTAGGTATATCAGTGAGTTTTGAGAAAAACTCACTGATGGACCTCCCATATCTGGAATTCTGAAAACCCTATATCAGGGGACAGGGTTGAGCTAGGAGATGACATTTTGGGTGCTCAAACCTCTAATCTTGCTGTCTAACCAATGTTATAGGAGTGGTTTTGGTATATCAGTGAGTTTTGAGCAAAACTCACTGATGGACCTCTCATATCTGGACTTCTGAAAACCCTATATCAGTAGACATGGTTGAGCTAGGAGATGAGATTTTGGGTGCTCAAACCTCTAATCTTGTTGTCTAACCATTGTTATTGGAGAGGTTTAGGTATATCAGTGAGTTTTGAGCAAAACTCACTGATGGACCTCCCATATCTGGAATTCTGAAAACCCTATATCAGTAGGCAAGGTTGAGCTAATCTTGCTGTCTAACCAATGCTATAGGAGTGGTTTAGGTATATCAGTGAGTTTTGAGAAAAACTCTCTGATGGACCTCCCATATCTGGAATTCTGAAAACCCTATATCAGTAGACAAGGTTAAGCTTGGAGATGACTTTTTGGGTGCCCAAACCTTTAATCTTGCTGTCTAACCAATGCTATAGGAGTGATTTAGGTATATCAGTGAGTTTTGAGCAAAACTCACTGATGGAACTCCCATATCTGAATTCTGAAAACCCTATATCAGGGGACAGGGTTGAGCTAGGAGATGACATTTTGGGTGCCCAAACCACAAATCATGCTGTCTAACCAATGCTATATGAGAAGTTTAGGTATATTAGTTAGTTTTGAGCAAAACTCACTGATGGACCTCCTATATCTAGAATTCTGAAAACTCTATATCAGGGGACAGGGTTGAGCTAGGAGATGACATTTTGAGTGCCCAAACCTCTAATCTTGCTGTCTAACCAATGCTATAGGAGTGGTTTTGGTATATCAGTGAGTTTTGAGCAAAACTCACTGATGGACCTCCCATATCTGGAATTCTAAAAACCCTATATCAGTAAACAGGGTTGAGATAGGAGATGACATTTTGGGTGCCCAAACCTCTAATCTTGCTGTCTAACCATTGCTATAGGAGAGGTTTAGGTATATCAGTGAGTTTTGAGCAAAACTCACTGATGGACCTACCATATCTGGATTTCTGAAAACCCTATATCAGTTGGTAGGGATGAGCTAGGAGATGAGATTTTGGGTGCCCAAACCTCTAATCTTGCTGTCTAACCAATTAGTTCCACCTTGGGCTTGAAATAAATTTAGTTCAGGCCCACATTGGGCCTGAATTCATTTTATTTCAGGCCCAGCGTGGGTCTGAAATCATTTGATTTCAGGTCCATCGTGGGCCTGAAATTATTTTATTTCAAGTCCACTTTGGGCCTGAAATTATTTTATTTCAGGCCCAACGTGGCCATTAAATACAATAATAATTTATACAATAATATTCTATATTTATCTACAAGATTAACTCCAAACCCTCTAATTTTATTTATTTATTAAATTTTATCAAAACATTATTACAGTTTTTAATAATTTGAAACAATTTTTTTAATTTTATGGTAGACAAAATCCATCTTACTAAGTAAATACAGAATGCAAAGCAAATTTCAATTCCTTTGAGACCATCAAGTCATATTTTCAAATTATGTTGCAGTAGGAGTGTTGTAAAGAAGATTTCAGAAACCCACTGATGGAGCTTCAGAAACCCACTGATGATGATTTTGTTGGTGCAGAAAGCACCCAAGTCGAACCTGTGTTTTGATAATGGCAAAAAGGGTTCAAGAGTTAAGGTTTAATGTTTATCTAACATGCTACTCAAGTGTGCAGGAAAAGCCCTAGCGAAGGACTGCTAGGCACCTGGCGAAGGAATGCCAGGGTAAAAAGCCCTAGCGAAGGACTGCTAGGCACCTGGCGAAGGAATGCCAGGATACAAAGCCCTAGTGAAGGACAGCTAGGCACCTGGCGAAGGAATGCCAGGACACCAAGACCTAGCGAAGGACTGCTAGGCACCAGGTGAAGGACAGCTTGGTACTGAAGACCTAGTGAAGGACAGCTGCGCACCTGGCGAAGGACTACTGGGCAAAAGTCCAACCGGAGGAGCCGGTTGGCATCAGATAAATTCTCCCGAGAGGAGTAGGTGAGGACGCGTTCCCCGTGGAGGGAACAGTAGGCGTCGGTTCGACCTAGGGCTCCATTTAGGTGACCCAAAGTCAGAACCAAGACAGCTAAGGCTGTATAAAACTAACCTATTATTGCTTTATGTTGTTTTTGTACTAACCCTGGATGCAGGACCAAAGGAACGAGTGTCTGCAGCTCAGAGAGCCTCAAAGGAGTGAGGCAGCAGCTGACCAGGGCACCCGGAGTGTCCCGGGTGCCCCCAAGGTGAATACAAAACACACGAAGCAAAAGGAGTGCTTCGACAGCTTATGGGCGGGGCGCCCCCGTGCTCCCGGGCGCCCCGGATGGTCCGGGCGCCCCCAGTTCAAGCTAACGAAGCAGAAGCCAACGAAGCCAAAGGATAAGAGATGACCCGGTCAACCTGGGCGCCCCCAGCGTCCCGGGCGCCCTGTCAAAGCCTGATCCCGAGTTTTAAGGGATCAGAGCTGACCGAGAGGAACTCGGATCAGCTGACACGTGGGGGGGGGGGGGCGCCCCCGACGTCCCGGGCGCCCCCAGGGGCTATAAAAGGGCCCTCGACCCCAAGGCTTCAGACAATCAATCCTTCCAACGCATTCACGCTCTTCTGCTCCCGCGCTCTGCTCCGGAAACCTCCCGACTCGAGATTCAAGCGCCGACGACGTCCCATTGCTCCGAAAATACAATCTACATCGGACGTCGGTAAAGAAGCGTTACTTTTAAGTTTACTGCACTAGTTTTGTAAAACAATCTTGTAAACTATTTTTGCGAAAATATAGAATTGCCCGCAGAAAACGGTCAACGACCGTGGGCCTTGGAGTAGGAGCCGACCGTGACTCCGAACTAAGTAAAAAACTTGGTGTTTGCGTGTGTTTGATTTAAATTTCCGCTGCGTAATTTCTCTAACTGTTAATCCGAACGTTTTACGATATTCACCCCCATCTATCATTTCTCTCGATCCAACAAGTGGTATCAGAGCGGGGAGCTCAAATTTGGTGCAACCACCAATTTAAGAATTTTTCGGATTTTTACGAAATTTTTAATATTTTTTTTTATTCGAATTTCTTCTCGTTAATCGAGGTTGGTGCAACACCCCTCGACAAATATTTTTTTTATCCCGCACTACTAATCCAAGACCAAGTCTTGGGATATTTCTTTCCTGTTAGTTTAATTTTCAGATAAGATGGCTATGCAAGAAGACTTCAGCACTGCAAGACCACCTCTCTTCAGTGGGGAGGACTTCTCCTACTGGAAGAGCAGAATGGAGGTCCACCTGAAAACTCAGGTGGACATGTGGATAATCATCCAGTCCGGACTGGAGATTCCAAAAAATGTTGAAGGAGTACCTCAAACTTACACAGAGTGGGACACCGCTCTGAAACGGAAGATTGAAGCTGATGCAAAGGCGACCCAGACCCTCCAATGCAGCTTAACAAAAGAGGAGCTGAACCGGGTGGGTCCATTCAACAGTGCCAAGGAGCTGTGGGGGAAACTGATCGAGTTGCACGAAGGAACTTCAGACACTCGAATCAGCAAGAGAGATCTCCTCCTGAATAAGCTGTACACGATCAAGATGAACGACAATGAAACAGCAGCTCAACTCCACGCCCGAATTCAAGAATTAATGAACGGATTACACACCATCGGTCACAAGGTAGAAAATCGTGACCTAATAAGGTACACTTTAAATGCTTTCCCGAGAAACACCTTGTGGGCATCTATGGTAGATGCATACAAGGTTTCAAGGGACCTTTCAAAAATTAAATTAGATGAATTGTTCTCTGAATTAGAATTACATGCACAGACTAACTGCAATCTGGTCGAGAAAGGTATTGCCTTTGTTGCAGGTAAAACTGGAAGGACAACCAAGAAGAAGTCTCAACCTGAACCCGAGTCTAACTCAGACTCAGGCTCAGAAGACGAAGAAGGAGATCGACCTAAGCTGGTTCGACTGGCCCGAAACTACTACAAGGAGTTAAAGAACCAAACCAACAGACGGAAAGCCAGCCGAAGAAAGGATGAACCAGCTGAACCCGCAAATGAAAAGAACAAACCCAACGTGACCTGCTACGAGTGCAAGAAAAAGGGTCACTACAAGACGGAGTGTCCGAACTTAAAGGAGACCAAGAAGAATAGAAGGAAAAAGGCACTTCAGGCAACGTGAGACGAGTCCTCCTCCTCCGAAGAAGAAGAGGTCCCACAGTCGAACCTGCTCGCACTAACCACCTCAGAAGAAATTGAGACCGAGTCAGAATCGGAACAGGACGACGACAGACTGACATTTTCAGAAGATGACGAAATCAAGGTAAATGGTTTTACTAGAAGTCAGTTAAATAAATTAATCTCTTATCTTTCTCGAGATTTGGCGAAAGATAAATTCCGAGTCGAATCCCTCTAACAGGAAGTAAAACTCCTGAAAGAGGGAGCTGACTCTAGACCCTTAACTGAGAAGGTTCAAGAAGGAACCTCTACTCAAGTTGAAAAACTTGAGAAAGAGAACTCCTCCCTGAAAACTCAGGTTAAGGACCTTAGATCAGCTTTAGAACGATTCACTTCTGGTTCCAAGGGTCTTGACATGATCCTTGGAAAACAGAAATCGGTTCTAAATCGTTCCGGACTAGGCTATAGAACCAAGTCTAGACAAAGATCCTACTTTGCTGTACTGAACCAGTCCAGACCTAAAGTTCAGGCATGGGTACCCAAACTATGCCTGAATAAACAAACTAGATCAAATCAATATTGGATCCCCAAGGACAAGATTCACATCTTGCCAAACCATTATCGTGGCTATAGTCCAGGGGGAGCCAAGTTAAAAACCATATTCATTATTAGATAGAATTCAATTCTTGCCTTCAAATTGCATGTTTGCTTGTTTATTTAATTTCTGCAATTTACCATGCTTAGACTTAGGAATGGTTAGTTTAAGGACCAAACCAACTTAACTGAAATTTGACAACATAGTATTGGGAGGAGGTGAGATGATAGTACGTTAGGGAAGCCAATTCTAATAAGGTCAAGTATACTCTACTTGGTCTCTTTAGACTAGTGAAACTAGCCGAAGCTACCGATCCAAGACCCAAACTAGTTAGACCATCAAATAATAATTTTGAAAATGAAATTTCATTGAAAGGCTTTGTCAAGGAAAGGGTTGATGATCCAATAAGGCTACGGCCAAAGAAGGCCTAGTGCCTCGCCAAGACTTGGAAGCCAATCTCTGAAACTCAAATTCAAATTATTCTTTGTAAAATTTAAATCTAACACAAATTTTCAGTTATGTTTAGATTCAAACAATTTTTAAATAAATTCAATCATTTTTAAAATTAATTCAAGTTTTTCAAAATAAATCACAATTTTTTTCAAAAACCTGTCTCGCAAAACCTGTAAGGCTAACGTAATTGATAACCCTAGATTTGGGTGAGACAGACTATGCTGTGAAAATCAATTTAGGCTATTCCTGATTCTAATTGGATCCAAATCAACAAAACTCTTTATGTGTAGGAACATAAAGATTTGGACCAATGGATGTTGGATAGCGGTTGTTCCAGACACATGACTGGAGATAAATTGAAATTCACCAAACTCAAGTTCAAGAACCTAGGCTCAGTGGCATTTGGCAACAATGCTACACTCAAGGTAATTGGGTCAGGTAATATTGAACTTAAATCTGACTTTGTTATTAAGAAAGTCCTTTTGGTTGAAAATTTCAAATTTAACCTACTTAGCATAAGTCAGTTATGTGATTCTGGTTATATAGTTACCTTCAACAACTCTAACTGCCTGATTAGAAACGTGCAAGACTCAAAAATCATGCTTAAGGGCACTAGGAAAAATAATGTCTACACTATAAACCTTCCACTAGTACCTAAACCTGAAGGCAAATCCATCATTGACACTAAGTAGGTCTTTAGGAATAAGCTAAATGATCAAGGAGAAATAGTCAGAAACAAAGCCCGCTTAGTAGAAAAGGGATTTAGCCAAGTAGAAGGGTTAGATTATGACGAAACATATGCCTCAGTAGCTAGACTTGAGTCCATTAGGATGTTATTAGCCTTTGCATCCCATAAAGGATTTAAGCTATACCAAATGGATGTAAAGTCAGCCTTTTTAAATGAATTCATTAAAGAAGAAGTCTATGTAGGACAACCCCCTGGGTTCGAGGACTTAGAAAGACCTGACCACGTTTACAAACTTACTAAAGCACTATATGGACTAAAACAAGCACCTAGGACCTGGTATGAACGCTTATCAACTTACTTAGTTTCTAAAGAATTTAATCAAGGACAAATTGACTCAACCCTATTTATTAAAACCTTAGGAAAAGAAATCTTTATAGCCCAAATCTACGTTGATGGCATAATATTTGGGTCCACCAACTCTAATTTTCTAAAAGAATTCATAAAAATAATGGAAAATGTGTTTGAAATGAGTTTAGTTGGTGAACTCAACTTTTTCCTAGGGTTACAAATCAAACAAACTAGAGATGAAAACTATGTCCATCAATCCAAATATGCCAAAGAATTAATAAAGAAATTTAAAATGGATAACTCTAAAAGCATAAGCACTCCCATGACCACAAATGTAAAAATAGATAGTGACCCTGATAGTAAACCAGTAGACCTTAAACTCTATTGAAGTATGATAGGAAGTCTACTGTACCTTACAGCTGTAAGTACCCCTGGTTGATTTTGATGTGATTAACCAATTTAAGTTAGGTCCTGGTATGTTTAATCCCTCTGCTAAGTGTGCATGAGCTTAGGTACGGAGGAAGTCGAGCGTAAGACGTAGCAGACGAGAAGGATTGTGCGGGGAAGTGAGCCGACGGGCTTGGTACAATCCGAGGGACGCGGAAGCTGCGGAAGAGTACACTGGTGGATCGAGAAGGACGTACGCGACGCCCGAGGGACGGGAAACCGGGAGGAAGCATGCTCGAGGGGCGAAAGGCTGGAGTCGGGTTCGGGTGAGCCTAACTCTGGTTGGCCAGAAATCACCCAGAAGATGAACCAAAAGACTGGTCAGTTTGACCAAGTCAAATAAGACACCTGAAACAAAAAGAATTTTATTTATTGCTGCGAAGATTCGAACCAGCAACCTCGCCGACATATATCACCAACCTTACCGACTGAGATAAGGAATAGAAGTGATTGAAGTTGTTGCGAGCAGATGATAAAGTTATTTATCTATTGCGAGCAGAAGACAAAGTTATCTCTTAAAGGATAACTTTATCCTTTAATTAGATCCAATGGATGCAGTTTAATCGCATCCAAGATCAACCATCCAGATTACATCCATGGATCAACGGCCAAGTGAAAATTTCTCAACAATCAACAATCCAGATTTATTCTCTTAGGCTATAAATAGACTTAGAGTTTCAACCTTTTCATTCAATCATTTTATTCATTCTTGTAAAATCTCTAGCATGCTATTTTTGTAAGGCTTCTCCGCCACAAGGAGATTTTTATTGAGCGTCCACTGCCTTGGAAGCAACGTTCTCAGTTGCGACCAAGTTCTTTTTTAAAGACGAGTGCCTCCACTTTCATAATTTTTTTTCTCGTCTATTCACCCCCCTCTAGCCGGTCCAACCCGATCCAATAAGTGGTATCAGAGCCAAGGACGCCGCAGAAGGACTAACCGCCGACTGCAGCAATTTCAAGAAAATGGTTGGAGCCATAATCTACCCGCCGAAGTTTGAGGGGGAGTTCGCGATGTGGAAGCGCCGAATGCAGGTATTTTTTAAAACTGATATTGAATTACTAATAATTATGAAAAATGGGTTTTCAGTTCCTAAAACAACAACGGCAAGGATAAAGAAATAGAGTCATGGACCATAAAGGAGAAATCAGACTTTGAAGCAAACGGCAAAGCTGAATTTCATCTACTAGCCGTTCTTCCCGCGCAAGAAGTTAACCGCATCGAGAATTACAACTCGGCAAAAGAGCTCTGGGAGAAATTCCTAGAATTGCATGAAGAGAAGAATAAGAAATCAGACATCGCCGCACTGAACACAAGGAAGATCCAACTCGACGATGAGTCCTCGTCAGAAGAGTCGGAAGGTCAAGAATACGCGGGACTTGCGCTGATGGCAAATCATCAAAAAGGGAGCATTGATGAAGGGGGAGAGACGTCAGAAGAAAGCGACGACGAAAGAGGAACCTCACTTTTCGAAAGCGACCCGGTAAGTGAGGTTTGTTTTCTTCCTCATGATCAATTATATGCTGGAGTTAAAGCTTTACTCAAATCTAATTGTAGATTAGAAAAAGAAAATTTAAAATTAAAAAATGAATTAACACTTACATCCTCGTCTGAAATTTTGGAAAATGAAAATGATAATTTGAAAAACTTGGTGCAAAAATTAGAACTTGATATTGCATATTTACGCCAAAAGAAAAATTACTTTCCTGATAATTTAAATTGGTATTTTAAAAATCATAAGGGTCAATTTAAAAAGGTGCCCAAAAGCTATATTTGCCTAAGTTTTTAATTAATCCTGTAGACAAGAACTTATTTTGGGTTCCTAAATTTGTATATTAAATTGATAATTTTTTTTGGTTATTATATATGTGCGCATTTTGTTTCTCTAATAAAAATTATGTCTTTATTTTTTTATGCATAATTATGTTGTCTATCTACTGGAACTTCTTTCAAAATTTTTCGAATATTTTTTTCCCTCGAAATTTGAAATTAAGAGTTTAGGGGAAAGACTCATTATAATTTTTTTTCAAATTTTTCGAAGTATTTTTTCCAATTTTTTAAAATTTACTCTTCAAGAACTCTTATGTGTTGGTCTGTCATTTTTGGACTTGATGAACGAATTTAAAACTCAAAATTTTTGTCCAAACTCATATCTTCATCTTCGACTTTAACAAAAATATTCAGATTTTTTTTATTTTTTATGAATTATTTATTGAAATATGTTTTTTTTTAATTTTTAGAATTTGATAGAAAAATATTTTGACTAGATCTAATTTTTTTTATCTCCTCATCAGCTGTTGATTTTATCAAAAAAATTTAGATTTTATTTATGTCATTTTTTTTACAAAAAAAAAATGGAATTAACTTTGAAAAAATATGCCATTTTAAATTTGAAAAATCTGTGGTAACGCGACTTTTTTTCACTTAGAATATTTTTTATCGCACTCAAACATTTTCTTCCCTAATTATATTTTTCCATTTTTTGATATGATCAAAGGGGGAGGAATAGTATTAAGTTAAGGGGTAGAATTTTAAATTATTCTAAATTAAATTATTTTAACTTAAACTGTTTACATTATTATGCATTTACATTATTATGGATGTTTTTTTTATTTGTTTACCCTAACTTAACTCGGATTGATGCACATCAAAAAGGGGGAGATTGTAAGTACCCCTGGTTGATTTTGATGTGATCAACCAATTTAAGTTAGGTCCTGGTATGTTTAATCCCTCTGCTAAGTGTGCAGGAGCTTAGGTACGGAGGAAGTCGAGCGTAAGACGTAGCAGGCGAGAAGGATTGTGCGGGGAAGTGAGCCGACGGGCTTGGTACAATCCGAGGGACGCGGAAGCTGCGGAAGAGTACACTGGTGGATCGAGAAGGACGTACGCGACGCCCGAGGGACAGGAAACCGGGAGGAAGCACGCTCGAGGGGCGAAAGGCCGGAGTCGGGTTCGGGTGAGCCTAACTCTGGTTGGCCAGAAATCACCCAGAAGATGAACCAAAAGACTGGTCAGTTTGACCAAGTCAAATAAGACACCTGAAACAAAAAGAATTTTATTTGTTGCTGCGAAGATTCGAACCAGCAACCTCGCCGACATATATCACCAACCTTACCGACTGAGATAAGGAATAGAAGTGATTGAAGTTGTTGCGAGCAGATGATAAAGTTATTTATCTATTGCGAGCAGAAGACAAAGTTATCTCTTAAAGGATAACTTTATCCTTTAATCAGATCCAATGGATGCAGTTTAATCCCATCCAAGATCAACCATCTAGATTACATCCATGGATCAATGGCCAAGAGAAAATTTCTCAACAATCAACAATCCAGATTTATTCTCTTAGGCTATAAATAGACTTAGAGTTTCAACCTTTTCATTCAATCATTTTATTCATTCTTGTAAAATCTCTAGCGTGCTATTTTTGTAAGGCTTCTCCGCCATAAGGAGATTTTTATTGAGCGTCCACTGCCTTGGAAGCAACGTTCTCAGTTGCGACCAAGTTCTTTTTTAAAGACGAGTGCCTCCACTTTCATAATTTTTTTTTCTCGTCTATTCACCCCCCTTCTAGCCGGTCCAACCCGATCCAACAACAGCTAGCAGACCTGATATCCTTTTCTCAGTAGGAATGTGTGCTAGATACCAAACCTATGCTAAGGAAACGCACTTAACAGCCCTAAAAAGAATACTAAGATATGTTAAGGGCACCCTAAATGTAGGGATTTGGTATCCTAGAACCTCAACCTTTGATTTGTCAGGATACTCGGATTTCGACTATGCTGGTTGTAAATTATATAGAAAGAGCACAAGTGGAAGCTGCCAACTGTTAGGAAATAGTCTAGTAAGTTGGTGCAGTAGAAAACAACACTGTGTAGCTCTATCCACAACTGAAGCTGAGTATGTTGTCTTAGGAGAGTGTGTAACACAACTTTTATGGATGATGCACACTCTTAAGGACCTCCAGCTCAACTACACCCAAACTCAGGTTTTCATCGACAACATAAGCTCAATTAATCTAACCAAGAATCCTATTCAACATTCCAGAACTAAACACATAGAAGTTAAACATCACTTTGTTAGAGACCATGTAGCCAGGGGTGAAATAATACTTAAGCATATAAACTCTAAATCTAACTTAGCTGACATATTCACTAAACCCCTACCTGAGTCTGAGTTCAGCTCATTAAGAAGGCAGTTAGGACTATGTTTGGTAGAATAGGTTTACTCTACTTTTTGGTTTTCTTACTACTTTACTCATTTCAAAATCAGTTTTAAAGTATTTTTTTAAAAAAAATGCTTTCAAAATCATCTTTTACTTAGTTTTGAAAAGTTTAAAATAAAATTTTCGACTTAGTTTTATGTTAAAAACTACCCCCTTCAAAACTAGGGCTTTTTCGCAAATGGACTTAGCCTAGGCTCTAACCCTAGAACTACATGCATCTATAGATTTAGAAGCCAACATCTCACAAGCACCTTAGGGTTCTTTTGATTGATAACCTAGAATGGGTTGAGATGCTTAGGTCTTTGCCTTAGTTCAAGATGCTTTAAGTCAGTGTATCTGTAGTAATTGGGGCACTAAATACAACTTACATAGTAATCAAGTTAAGTGTCAAGTTTAGAAAATCTAACTTGAACAGAACACTTAACTTGACTAACCCTAGTGAAAACTACTGTTTATAGCAGTTAGTAAGTAGCTAAGTGGGTTAGACAAGACCCTAAAAGAGAAAATTGAAATTGGTTTGATTTAGTTTCATCCTGTATTGGGTCAGTACAACAAATTATGCAGTTTATTATTCACTTTTATGCAATCTAACTATCCTATTTCTGCTATATTTATTTGTTTTTGATATATGGCAAAGGGGGAGAGATAGGAAAGGAGAGAGTTTAAAATTTTTTCTAAATCCAAAATTTAAACTCCAAAATTTCAAACTCTATTATTTCAAACTCTATTTAAAATTTTTTCCAAAATTTCAAACTCTATTCTTTATTCAAAAAGTACTTAAGTTTTCAAAATTTTTTCTAAGTACTTCAAAACTTAAGTTTTCAAAATTTTTCTAAGTACTTCAAAACTTAAGTTTTTAAAATTTTTTCTAAGTACTTCAAAACTGAAGCTTTCAAAATTTTTTCTAAGTACTTCAAAACTTAAGTGTGCAAAATCTTTCTAAGTACTTCAAACTTAAGTTTTTCAAAATCCTTCTTAGTACTTAAACTTAAGTTTTTTCAAATTTATCTAAGTATTTAAACTTAAGTATAAATTTTCCAAAGTGCACAACGAAACTCATTTTGGAAAATATGTCTTTAGAGTTCTATTTGAAAATTGTTCTAAGTAAAATTAAATCCACCTTTAGACTTAGAATTCATTTTCAAAAACCCCACGAACTTTTGAAAAATCTAGGGGGAGATTCCTTCCAGGGGAGGAAACAAAATTTCATTGTACTTGGTCTGATTAACTTAACTTTTTGAACCAGGGTTGCCATAAATCAAAAAGGGGGAGATTGTTGGTGCAGAAAGCACCCAAGTCGAACCTGTGTTTTGATAATGGCAAAAAGAGTTCAAGAGTTAAGGTTTAATGTTTATCTAACATGCTACTCAAGTGTGCAGGAAAAGCCCTAGCGAAGGACTGCTAGGCACCTGGTGAAGGAATGTCAGGGTAAAAAACCCTAGCGAAGGACTGCTAGGCACCTGGTGAAGGAATGCCAGGATACAAAGCCCTAGTGAAGGACAACTAGGCACCTGGCGAAGGAATGCCAAGACACCAAAACCTAGCGAAGGACTGCTAGGCACCAGGCGAAGGACAACTTGGTACTGAAGACCTGGCGAAGGACAGCTGGGCACCTGGCGAAGGACTACTGGGCAAAAGTCCAACTGGAGGAGCCGGTTGGCATCAGGTAAATTCTCCCGAGAGGAGTAGGTGAGGACGCGTTCCCCGTGGAGGGAACAGTAGGCGTCGGTTCGACCTAGGGCTCCATTTGGGAGACCCAAAGTCAGAACCAAGACAGCTAAGACTGTATAAAACTAACCTATTATTGCTTTATGTTGTTTTTGTACTAACCCTGGATGCAGGACCAAAGGAACGAGTGTCTGCAGCTCAGAAAGCCTCAAAGGAGTGAGGCAGCAGCTGACCAGGGCGCCCGGAGTGTCCCGGGTGCCCCCAAGGTGAATACAAAACACACGAAGCAAAAGGAGTGCTTCGACAACTTATGGGCGGGGCGCCCCCGTGCTCCCGGGTGCCCCGGATGGTCCGGGCGCCCCCAGTTCAAGCTAACGAAGCAGAAGCCAGCGAAGCCAAAGGATAAGAGTTGACCCGGTCAACCCGGGCGCCCCCAGCGTCCCGGGCGCCCCCAGCGTCCCGGGCGCCCCCGTCAAAGCCTGATCCCGAGTTTTAAGGGATCAGAGCTGACAGAGAGGAACTCGGATTAGCTGACACGTGGGGGGGGGGCGCCCCCGACGTCCCGGGCCCCCCCAGGGGCTATAAAAGGGCCCTCGACCCCAAGGCTTCAGACAATCATTCCTTCCAACGCATTCACGCTCTTCTGCTCCCGCGCTCTGCTCCGAAAACCTCCGACTCGAGATTCAAGCGCCGACGACGTCCCACTGCTCCGAAAATACAATCTACATCGGACGTCGGTAAAGAAGAGTTACTTTTAAGTTTACTGCACTAATTTTGTAATACAATCTTGTAAACTATTTTTGCGAACATATAGAATTGCCCGCAGAAAACGATCAACGACCGTGGGCCTTGGAGTAGGAGCCGACCGCGACTCCGAACCAAGTAAAAAACTTGGTGTTTGCGTGTGTTTGATTTAAATTTTCGCTGCGTAATTTCTCTAACTGTTAATCCGAACGTTTTACGATATTCACCCCCTCTATCGTTTCTCTCGATCCAAGAGATTTCTGGTGGGCAAACTTAGTGCCAAACATAATGAGTTATGTTTTCTGACTGTATCAGTTGGTAACCTACATTGCAGCAACTCGATTTGAATCAACATCGCACAATTGTTTTATTTTTCTGGACAAAAAATGATATTCATACAAATTACTCAATTTCTATACAAATGGAGTGGAATCACCATGAAAGGATTTTCGTCATACAACATTACTTCAACTGCTTGACATCCTCATGTTTTATAATACATGTCTCTCATAATATTTACAGTCAGATCAAATCTCATTTTCGTCATATCTCCTTGTTTGAAATCCATCTTCTCATCGTATAGGAGACATCAGATGTATTGCATAACAAAGAAGGCACAGTCCACGCTGAAAATAACAAATAGTATTTCTGATTTCAATAAGTAGGGTAATAAAATACTTTCATGATTTTAAATTTTTTAAATTCTTCCTCAGTTACATACCTATGTTCTTGTTGGGGACATTTTTGTCTGACGGAGGGCCATTTGTTCAAGAGATGATAACTTTGAAGATATGGATGAATAGTCGTAAGTTCCTTGCGAGTATATTGTTTAAGTTCTGTTACCTGTAAAATAGATCATGAATTTCAATGACACTTTTGACCAAATGATGAACATATATATGAATATAGGTAGGTTGCTCACCGCTGAGTCAAAATCATGCTTATATTTACGGCCACTTGCAAGCGAATTTAAATGATTGAAAGTCATTGCTTCTGTATCCACCGCCAACAAGTGAAAGTGTGTATTATCACTGCATAAAGGTATTAAAATATATCTAAACTCTTGTTCTATCATATCAGTCTTCATCACTTGTTGCAGGGAAAACTTTCTTGATGATCTTATTGAATCCTACAAATTTGCATAATCAAAATTATTAATAACCACTGAATAATTTTATTTCTTTTACAATCTATTAATTAATTCTAATTTACATCACTTACTGTGAAGAAGGTTGAACAAAAAATTGACTTGTTGTATGACCTACCACATGTGGATGCTCCCCTAAATATAATTTTACAGAAGACATCAATGACCTCGCCTTTTGTAAAAACCTCTCCATTGAGGATTTGTAAGAATGAATGCAAATTCAAAGCAAAGGGTGCATCCTCCCAGATAAATTCGTTAGCCAACCTGCAAAGTTAATTGATAAGATTATATATTAAAGGCCCAAATCTATTAACAAAACTATGCTTGATATCTTACTTTAGGTTCTCCAATTTATTTATCAGGTAGGCCACTTGTTTATCTTGATTTTTCTTCTTCGACTTCATAAAATGCTTCTTCAAAAACTACATCCATAAAATTTAGACCAAACTAATTAATGACCAAATTCAATAAATTTGACGTAATTTATATGAAAATAACTCACATACATCAATGCCTTGTTGCCTCATTTTGTATAGTTCAGAGGTCTTTCTTTTTTCCTCCTCTATATCTTCTTCAGACATGACTTCCATTACAGTAATTGTTTCTCTTGCTTCATCCATATCCTCCTCACTAAGTATCCTTTTTCCCTTCTCCATGACATTTGATATTTCTTGCTTTCTCCGCTTCCCCTTATGTAATAGCTGGTGTCATTCTGGACTTTCAATTGGAGTATCTCTGTAATCATACCGACTTCGGTCACGTCCTCTCCTTGTTTTACAAGATAATGTATCAGAAAGAGGAACAACTATAGGATAGCTTTCTTGACCCTCCATCCCCTTTTTTCAATAATTGAAATTAATTCCTTAACCCTTTCATTCAAATATGTATTCTCCTCTGTTAGCTCCTTGATTAGAGTGTCTTTAAGAATGCATTCCCCACATGGCCTTACATCATCTGTGTCATGTCCTTCTGATGTCTCCATTGCCCGTGGAATGTCATCACCAATCTCAAGGTTCTCAAACAATATGTTTTCATGTAGGTTAGGAATTATTTCAACGATCACCTGTCAATAACCAAGTCCACAAATTTTACTGCCTCTATATCAAACTAACATAAATCACAGTTTAGAATAATTACCTCTTCGGATCTCATTTGGTTGACAAGGTCCGTCACCCTACTAATATGCGAAGGAATATTCCTCCACTTATTTATTCGGGGTCCTTCAGCATTGTATGGTTTTTGAATGGGTACATGCTCCAAAAACCATCCCTACACAAAGTTTTCCAGACAATTACATTAATGACAGCAAATTATTATAAATTTTGTCAAGAAAATTCTACTCACAGCCAAAAGCCAAGCAAATCCCTTTACGTAAGGGAGGTTGGTGGTCCTCTGGTTTCCCTGAGTTGATGAAAATAATTTCCCAATCTTAGGTAATTGTGGAGACAAAAATTTATGGATAGCTTCCACCCAGTTGAATCTACCAAAATTTAGGATCGGTAGCTTCAGCTAGTTCCGCCAAGATGGCTTCCCTAACGTACTATCATCTCACCTCCACCCAATACTAGGTTGATCAAGTTTCAATTATTCTTTTTCCTAAAGCCATTCTAAATTATGCATAAAATTTAAATATGAATGACATGTCATATATTTAAAAAAATAGCAAATGCATTGCATGACAGTTATGCATGTACCAAACAAGTCCAGAGCATTTTAATTACGTTTCTAAAAATGTATCAAATTCCCGATTTGATACATGTCGTGTGAACCCACGAATATGTCATCCCACTTTGACATATTTAATGTTATTAATTTTAATTGTTGCGGTTTGGGTAAGGTTTTAGTTTAGTTCGAGTTTAAGTTATTTAAGGATTAATTGGAGATTATAATGATTAAGGATTAATTAATCGATGTTGAATTAATTAAAGTTGAATTAATTTGACTTATTTAAGATTTAATTAATTAATTTGAATTATTTTGAATTATTTAATATGAATTTGAATTATTAAGAATTAATTAATTCGAATTTAATTAAGACTTAATTTAAATTTAATTAGGATTTAATTAGGATTTAATTTAAATTTAATTAGGATTTAATTATGATTTAATTTGAATTTAATTAGGATTTAATTAAAATTTAATTGAGATTTAATTAATATTTAATTAAGATTTAATTTGAATTTAATTAGGATTTAATTAAAATTTAATTGAGATTTAATTAATATTTAATTTGAATTTAATTAATATTTAATTTGAATTTAATTAATATTTAAATTGAATTTAATTAAGGTTATAATGATTAATTAATAATTGTGGGTTTAAATTCATCATTTTCATTATTTCAAAAATTTTTCTTCATCTTTATCTTTCTTTTCAAGTTTTTCTAATAATTTTGATTTATTTGAATTTTTGTAATTTTTATTAACTATGACCTTTATCTTAGATAGTTCTATATCCTCCTCAAGATTAGATTTTTCAATATTCTCACAGTAGGTGGAGTAAAAGGGGCCACTAGTTAAATTTTTGTAATAACTTTCAAGATTTTCTATAATTAAGTTATGATCTACGAGAATTTTATCTGTATTATCCTCATGAATATTTTCAACAAAATCACCTTTATCCTTAAAATTTTCAATTATTTCAGGGATATCACTAGAATTATTCTTAAGGTTTTCAAATTTGAATTCGGAATTATCCTTAGGATTTTCGAATTTGAATTCCGAATTATCCTTAAGATTTTCGAATTTGAATTCAAATTTATCTTAGGTTTAATTTTATTTGATTTAAAATTATCAGACTTAATATTATCAGAATTAATTTTATCAGAATAATTATCAGAATTAATTTCATCAGAATAATTATCAGAATTAATTTCATCAGAATAATTATCAGAATTAATTTCATCAGAATAATTATCAGAATTAATTTCATCAGAATTAATTTTATCAAAATAATTATCAGAATTAATTTCATCAGAATTAATTTTATCAAAATAATTATCAGAATTAATTTCATCAGAATAATTATCAGAATTAATTTTATCAGAATAATTATCAGAATTAATTTTATCAATTTCTGAATTGATATTCTGAATTAAACAATTAATTTCAGATATTTTAGTCATATCTGCATTTTCTAATTTGACATGCAAGATATTAATTCTATTGTGCAGGTAATCTAATTTATCAGGAAAATTAACTAAGTTATCATAAGATAGTGCAGGAATTTGTAAAGTTTTTGGAACATAAATTTTTCGTACCTTTACTGGACATTTAATTTTGTAATGCCCGTATTTTTCGCACTTGAAGCATCTGATATGGCTTTTGTCCCTCCGGTTTCTTGGCGCTGGTGCCTCCTTCGCCGCCGGTGATGAATGATTTTTATGAGTAGGGCACTGATTTTTATAGTGCCCTCTCTCCTTGCATGTGAAACAAATAATATGCGATTTAAAATTAGACATTAAAAAATGTACCTGATTCACCCCTGGGCTCCCCCTCAACTCCTGGCGTCGTTGCTCCGTCGGCGGTTAGTCCGGTGAAGAGCGGCTCGGCTCTGATACCAATTGTAGGACCGGTGCCGTCGATAGAGGGGGGGGTGAATATCGATCGTGAAAATCTTTCGCAGAAATTCTTCGTAAAACTTTCGTTCTGGACTTAGAATATTAGTAGCGCAGCGGAAAATAAATAGAACGAAAAAACAACCAAGACAGTGACACAGCAGATTTTTACTTGGTTCCCGACCCCCCAGGGTCAGTACATCCAAGGCCTATGCACGGGAACGCCCGTCCAGTATTGGTCTCCTTTCCGGACTTTTCGGAGGCGGAGAAACCCGACTTACAGTGCAGAATTACAAGCAATAATATAGAAATTTAAGTACAGTAATTAAAAAGCAAACCAACGAGAAAATGTCTGAAGCTCGACCAGTCTGGACCTCCGAAGTGCCGCGCACCTCCTCCTGGAGCCTCCCGGTCGTAGAGCCTCGTTTCTAGCGTGTTGTCGTCGGTCAGAAGGCTTGGGATCGCTCTTGGAAGTTGTATCTAAAGCAGAGGGGTCGAAGCCCCTTATATAGGCCTCCTGGGGGCGCCCCGGACGCTGGGGGCGCCCCGGAAGACTCGGTCAACTCTTATCCTTGCGCCTACTTCGTTGCAGGTGATGAGACCTTTGACCAGGGTGCCCCGAACATCCCGGGCGCCCTGTGCTTCGGACTCGCAGCAGCGAAGGTTGCTCTCTTTAGTACTGCTTGGGGGCGCCCCCACTGTTGGGGGCGCCCTAGTTGCATGGGGGCGCCCCCACTGCTGGGGGTGCCCTGCTTAGGGCCTCCAACACCTTTTAGCCTGGTTTAACTGCTTTGTCTCCGGTTCTTGATACCTGTAAGATACACACACACAAAGCATGGATACATATAATGTCAGTCTTAGGGACTTGGTTCGGACTTCGGATTTGCACGAAACCCTAGGTCGAACCGGCACGAGTTCCTGTCCCCGAGAACTCGCCCTTCACCTACTCCTTTCAGGAGACGGTTGCCACCCAGTCCTTCGGGTGGACTTTTACTTAGCTTCCGATACTCCCGGACCTTGAGACGCCCAAACCCTGACCCGTCTTTACTCCTGTCCTTAGTCATCGCTCAGCTAAGTTGCTCAGTCCCTTGGACCAAGACTTCATTACCTAGCAATCCTTCGCCAGGTGCCTAGCAGTCCTTCGCCAGGTCTTCATTCCCTAGCAGCCCTTCGCTAGGTGCCTAGCAGCCCTTCGCTAGGTCTTCTATGCCTAGTAGTCCTTCACTAGGTGCCTAGCAGCCCTTCGCTAGGTCTTAGGGTTACGATGCCTAGATTAACTAGGACTTTTCTTCAGCTTTGGTTACTTCTCTCTTACTCCCCTTTGTCTGTTCAATATATCACTGACTTAAGTGTATTGTCAAACATTAAAACACTTAAAGAGGAATATCATTGATGCAACTTGCACCAACAGGTTCATCCTATCATAGAGTTCCATATAGGTATGGAACTCAATTTAGGGCAAGAAGTCAAGTCAAGGCCACAAGGGAAGTCATCCCTAGAGTTGACCAAGACAAGACTAACATGACTAAGGCTTCGAAGAAGCTTAGAAAAGTTATTAGGAAGGTATCAAGGAAAGTTATCCCTAGTGAATACCTAGAACACCCAAGGAGCACCAATAGGTTTTGGGTTCCTAAGAGTGTGTTTGCCACACCCTAGATAGGTCTAGGGAGTGTCAACTCAAATTGGAAGGGTAGTTAACCTAACCTTGATGGAGTTGTCACTTTGGGACATTTTCGAGGAGTTATTATCCTTGAAAATGAAGGAGTTATTTGTTTACTCTATGAAGAGTAAAATTTGTGCCACACTATATTTTTGGAAGATTGAACTTAATAAAAGTTGGCACAACTAGGTTAGAATCCAAAGATAGGCCAAGTTGGGAGTTTTGGCATTATCTTGGAAATTAGGGGCAAAGTTAGGATTATCAATGGCTTAGCAATGAGTTATTGATACTTAGATAGGAAATCTAAGTATTTTCTTTTGTGCTATTGTGCCATGTTTTGTATGCCCTATCACATGCCATGACATCATAATCCATCATTCATATTTTATTATGAAAATATTACATGTCATGTCATACATGCATCATCTAGCTATAATTTCTTTTGAAAGTCCTCATATAATGCATGTCATAGTCATTATCATGCATTAGTTTAGTTTTTATTGAAATTAAGGACATTGACAGTAATTAACATCCTAGGTGGATGATTAACGATTATAATATCTAGGTAGAAATACATGAACCCTTAGTTTAGGGGGAATATGACTTTTACATCTCACGAAGACCATAAGATAACTTGTATGTGTTTTTGAGATACATTAGAAACATGTGAGATGTTAGGGTGATGAAAATAACTCAAGGTGTTGGTTTATATGCATCCTATTGAGTTGTAGATTCATCAAAATTTGAATATAAATAAACTCCAATCATTGGGAAAACTAATGTACAAGTCATGTGCATTTAGCCCAAGGAATATGGTTGAAAATTATTTTTGAAAACTATTTCAAAACTATCTTGGAAAACATTGGTGAAGACTATCTTTTGATAAATTTCATCATTGATGAATGAGATACAAAATAGAGTGAAACATTGAAGTATCTCAATAGTTTCAAATTTTCTATCAATCTTTGAAAAAGGGAGCTATTTTCATATAAAATTATTTTTTCCTTGATAGTATATGTAATAAATAATGTCTACACAAAATTTTAGGATTTTTTAAATTTTGTAGAATTATTAGGAGTTTTTGAAATTCGGATTGAAATTGTTTTCAGAAATCAGAAACTCTCAATCGATCAGGTGATCGATTAGGATAGTACCCAATCGATTGGTCAATCGATTAGGAGATCCTGTCTACGAGCACAGAAGCTTGCGTAATCGATCCGTTGATCGATTAAGGGCAGCCGTAATCGATCAGTTGATCGATTAAGGCATAGCCTAATCGATTGGTTCCCAACACCAATCGATTGGTGAGACTGAAACTGTTTGTTTTCAGTCCAATAACCCATTTTTGAGTAACCTAACAATCCGTAGACCCTTGAATTACTTTCATAAGTATATTTGGGTAAATTTCATTGTGAAATCAAAAGAGGGATAGTTTTGGTGAAAACTATAGGGTTAAGGAGAGGTTTTGATTCATGTTTTGAATATCAAAATCTCATAACCTCGAGTTGAGATTTCCTAAAGTCTTAGGAACTCAAAAATCATTGTTGGTGCAATGATGGAGGGTTAGAGCATGTTTTGAGGGGGAAGTCTTCCTTAAAAGCATGAGTGTGAATTTTTATTTTTGGGATAAGTGAGATGAATGCTCAAGGATGAGCATGGGTTCAAATGGAAGGTATGTGACTTTCATTGGGCATGCCTTTGACCACATAGACTCTCGGGGAGTGTTTTTGATGTGTGTCAAAGGGGGAGAGATTGAAAGGCTAATAGGGATTAGTCTTTCTTAAACATATTGTCAAACATCTAAAAGGGGGAGATTGTTGGTGCAATTTTGGTTAGGTCCAGGTTGACCTAGGTTAACTAGGCTCGGGTGAGCCAATGTCTGATAAGCTTGGTGAGCTTATGTTTGGATGTTTCGATGTTTGATAATTATGTTTGAATGTCGTATGATGTCAAGTGGGTCAAGGTTGACTGGAGACTTGACTAGGTGAAGTCCAGGTGGATCGGGGAGATCGCACGCTGGCATGGGAAAAGACCTAGTGGGACTAGGCACACCTAGTGGGACTAGGCACACCTAGTGGGACTAGGTGAAGTCCAGGTGGATCGGGGAGATCGCACGCTGGCATGGAAAAAGACCTAGTGGGACTAGGCACACCTAGTGGGACTAGGTAAAGTCCAGGTGGATCGGGGAGATCACACGCTGGCAAGGTGGAAGTCTACCAAGAGACTAGACCTAACTTGAGGGTTAGGCAAACCTGGTTGGGAATTAGGTTAAGTCCTAGTTGAGAGCTAGGCAGGAGAAATCCAGGTTGGTCAAAGGGGTTGACCGTGAACACAAGTTAGGTTGGACTAAATCGATTGGGAGATCGATTGGGTTGTTGTCTCGTGAGAACAAAAAAGGATCTTAATCAATTAGGTAATTGATTAAGAAGGGGCTTAATCAATTGGTTAATTGATTAAGAAGGATCTTAATCAATTGAGTAATTGATTAAGAAGGATCTTAATCAATTGAGTAATTGATTAAGAAGGACCGTAATCAATTAGATAATTGATTAAGATGGACCGTAATCGATTGGGTAATCGATTAAGAGAGTTTTGTTGCGAGAACAGAAGGTGGTTGAATCGATTGGGTAATTGATTCAACCTTTCCTTAATCGATTGATCAATCGATTAAGGGCAGTCTTAATCAATGGGCTAATCGATTAAGGTTCGAAAAATAGCCGTTGAACGGCTAGATCTAACGTGGTAATCGATTGGGAAACCCTAGGCGTCGGGTATCAGGGTTTTCACGCAGGTTTTGAGCCACAACTCTTCTCCCCTTCTTCTCCTTCATCAGTGTCATTTCAAGGGAAGCCTTGGAGGATATTGCTGTTGCATTTCCAAGGTTTTATAGGCAATCACAAGCTTGAAGATAGCAAGGAAAGCAAAGCTTGAGCTTATCATTGTAAATCTTGTAAGATTTCATTTTGTATTTGTTTAGATTCTTGTTGTATCTTATTGGAAGCTTGTAAGAGGTTTCTCCACCTCAAGAAGGAGATCTTTTATAGTGTATGAGAGTGTGAGGAGAGTGGATCCTTGGATTAGTCACCCGTCCGGGGTGGATACCAAGTAAATCCTTAGTGTTAGCGTTTGCTTGAGTCTTCCACCGCGACAAATCATCACGGAGCAAATCGGAACTAATCACCCCCCCCCCCCTCTAGCTCGTCTACCGGTCCCAACACTAAGTTTGGCATTCACAAGTTCATAGCTTGAGGATGAAGTTTATTACTCATGAATTCAATGTTGGTGAAGATGACCAATCTTTCCAAGTAAATAATAGAGAGGTTAGAAAAGTTTAAAACTAACCCTCTTTATTGTTAATTCACTCGGTTTTCATCCAACTGAATGACCCTTAGTTATGTTTGCTTATTCATAATAATGTACAAGGGGTTAACTATGAACCTTTTGAGGCTTCATATCAAATTGGCGAGTAAGCTAACGGTTGGTGTATCGTGCATAGGGAAAAATTAATTGTAGAACAATGACGACAATTAGTTGATAAATGTAAAAATTATAATAAATAATACTATGATAAACATATAGTTGGGAACTACAGCCTTCTCTATTGCACATGTATAATGATGAGCTTATATGTATACAAATAGGAGATAAAAGGTCACACTAATAGAAAATGAATTAGCTAATCTACCTTCATCAATGCTTGAAACAATTAATATAGTACATAGCACTTATCCACACTATGGTCCAAACAAACACCATTAAGTAAACTATCGAATTCACCTATATATTAAGTATATAGTTGATAGGATTCTCCTTGAATTTATACATTGACATTGTAATATAGTGGCCTAGTATAGGGGGAAAACACAAGTGAGTATTGTTTCCAATGTATATAGCATTGCTATCTTTGAAAGCGTCCTAAAAGATAGACTAAGTGAGAAAAGATGGATTGGATTATTTCATTAGGCGAATTGATCATGTATACTAATGGTATGTATGGTGCTTAATGTGTCATATGATTTGAATAGAGAGGGTAGAGGTAGGAGATGATGTTTTAGGTGTCCAAACATCTATATATTAGATATCACCAATGAAATAGGAGTAGTTTAGAAATATCAGCGGGTTTTGACCAAAACCCACTAATAGACCTCCCATATCTGTATTTCATTATAATAACATTTTATTATTATGTAATTATATATTATACCTTTTTTATAAAAATTATAAATAATATGTAATTATATAATATACCTTTTTATAAAATTTTTTATAAAATATTTTTATATTTTATAAAACCCACTGATGGGGCCATGGAGGGCCTGAAGTTATCTGGGCCTGAAGTCGGAGGATTTCAGGCCCCAAGGGCACTGAAAATTTTTTAATTTTAAAAATATTTTTTTATATTTAATTATTATTTATTAAATTAATTATTTATAGGATCTGAAGTTATTTGACTTTAGACCCTCCTGTGATGACTTCAGACCATGCGTTTGAATCTGAAATTAAGTGTTTTGATACGTTTTTTTATATATTAATATATTTTTAAAATAGAAAAAAAATTTGAGTCCACATCGGGCTTGAATCAAAAGATTTCAGGCCCAACGCGGGCCTGAAATAAAAAATTTCAGGCCCACGGTCAGTTTTTTTCAAAAATAAATTTTATACATTAATATATTTATTAAATATTATTTAATATATTAATTTCTATTAATCAAATATAAAAATCATTTATTTATATTTTTAAATCACGTTGGATGAGAAATTTTTTAAGTGAATTATTTTTTCAATTTATACCTTACGTTTTTTAATTTAGCGCTGATTCCATAATATATTATTTTAAAATAAGTCAGTAATTAAGTCACGTTGCATGTGCAGACGTCTCGGAATTTGTAACTGAGAGAGAAAGAGAAGGCAGTACATAGCAGGAGAGGTATAAGAGGAAGTTTACTAAAATAAGTGCGCCCTTTGGTGAAAATGAAATCATGGTATGCCTTTTGGTAAATACTAATTCTTAGGTACGCCTTTTGGTAAATTGTGGTTTTAGATAAAGACGTCAGGTACAATCACATGTTATGTTTTTGGTATGGTGGGGTGATTAGACATTCTAAATGGTCAATTAAATATTTAATATTTGAATCTCAATTATGATGTATTATAGAGATTTTTTTTCAGGGGAATAACAAATCTAAGAAAACTAGCCATTTACATGGGCCTCCGTGAGCATTTCTTGATTTATCTTGATAGCTGGTAGAAAACTTCCATAGGATCAGGCCAGCCACAAATTACTTGATTCAAAGAGTTCGATATTTGGATTATCAAAAAAAAAAATGAAAGTAATAGATGACCTCATGTCAATAAACATGATTGTGAAGTTGTCACCGTAATAGTTTCTTCAAAGCAGCCTCACACACTCTGGAAGGGGTAAATCACTGGGCATTTTATCCTAATACAACAGTCTTTTTCATAGGGGAGGTCAGACACTCAATAGGATATTTTTATACCCACTAAAAATTGACCCCAAGCCCTATGTAATAATATGTATTAACTACGTCAACCTATGGGGCTTGCCAATAGACATGGTAATGACTACACAAATACGAAAATAGGACTATTGAAGAATATACAGTTCATTGTGTGCGACTCATTAAAAATAGAGAAAAAATTAAAAAGGCACCATTTTATTGGAATTGTTAAAAAGATATCCCTTTTTTTATTTATTATAAAATGGTGTCTCATCCCGCATTAGTAGCAGGATTTGATCCAGAATCATTACTAGATCAAATCATTACTAAAAGTATCTAATATTAGTAGTTTTAAGATTACTTCTAATAGTTGTTTAGCGATTTACAACAATAATTTTTTCAAAGCGATATTAAAGCTATTAAGCAAGAGCGGTTTCAAAATTGTCTTGAAATGTTAGACAATAACAGTTTAATTCAAACTGATTCAGTTAGTTAATTTTCAAGAGCGGTATTAAAACCACTCCTAAACAACTGCTCTTATACAGATTTTTTTGTAGTGTAAGTTCCTCCATACTTAGACACAAGGTATCAAATGCACACATGACCTAACTTAACTTGGTTGATCAACATCAAAACCAACCTGGGTACTTAGAGAAGGCTCACACATTGGCAATGACACTTCATCACTATGATTTAGGTCAACTAAAGATAAATATCTTATATAAGAAAGTGTTTAGGACCGATGCGAGTTAGAGAGGGATGAATAGATTTGATCGCTTCATATCTATTGTGGGCTCGTCGTTTGAATATGCAGCGGAATACTTGAATCAACTTGGCGCCACATGCACAAACCTTGGTTTTACTTGGTATCTGCCTATTAAGGTGACTAATCCAAAGTTTACTCCTAGCGATCTACTATCACTAAATCTTCTCCTTCTTGAATACCTTCTAGAAGCGGAGAAGCCTCTTAGAATATGTTCTTGCAATAAATATAGCAAGCATACAAATAAAAATGAAAGCACAAACAACTTTACAAATGAAAATCTTGCTTTGGACGCTTTCTTGTTGTTTGGAATTGTCATTTGTTGGTCGGAAATACAATAACACTTTGTTGTTAAACCTTCAATAATCTATAGGGGAAATCTCCTCAAAATCACTCTTTTAAAGCTTTTAGGTCGGGGTGATTTCCGCCTATCTGTCAATGATCTTACCAATCAGTCAATTGATTTGGTCAATTGGTCTCCGACACTATTCCTGTTGTTGAACGATGTCTGAACCTTCTTAAATTTATTTGATTTTGTTGATTATTTAAATATCAGTCTGCTGTTGAATCCGATCAATCGACTAATATCAATCAGTCAAATCGACCTACTTCTATTCAATTCCTAAACAACATCAATCGATTGATATCAAACACAATCAACTGATATCATCAGTCGAGTCAAACAATTGAATCGATAAGCCTCCTTTTGATTTCTTATCGACATCAGTCGACCGATATCAACCATTAGTTGATTGATTCCAGCAGTTGAGTTGAACAATCAAATCGACTTTCATCTATTTGATTACTAAAGAAATCAGTCGACTGATTAGACACACCAATCGTCTGACACTATAGAAAATCATTGTTCATGAGTATTGTAGCAAAATATTGCTCACGATTAATGTGGCAACACTTCGGCAGTACTATAACAACAATATTTTTTTAGGTTTTAAGGTTTTTGCATCCATTATTCGATCAATACTCCCTATCAATTGATTAATACTTCTGTTTTAGCTTTACAAAGTTGAATTCTCATCTTGTCTGATATCCAGTTGACCTCGACATACCAAGACTTCTTTTGCACGATATTTGACCAATGATGACCTTCTAGAACATCTTCATTGTCTAGTATCTAGTAAACCTGTTAGTAGGAGTCGTAGAGCTAATTATGTGATGATTGACTAGGGATTTTTGTATCATATTCTATTATTAATAAAGGCAAAATTTGATTATTATACTTACCTTATATTTATGCCAAATAACTAAATAAAATAATATTCTTGGGTAGTAGGTTCTTATCTACATCATATCGATTGGTTGAATCAATAGTGAGATGATGTAGAGAACACTACACTAAACCAATGAGGTATTAATTCATTAAAATATTTAATGAATTAATAATAGAGGAAGATGAATGATTTTCTCTTCATTGGATGAAGAGAAGGTGAATAGTCAAAAATGTGAAACATGTATTTCATTGGGTTTATTGGCTTGTATTGACTTTAATGTGGGGAAGCTAAAGAGACAATAACTTTTCATATTCATGAGATGAATATAAAAAAAGTTGTTCTTGAATTTTGGAGGGAATTTAGTCATTTTTCTTCCTCCTCTTCTCCCTCTTTGGCTGAAACCCATCTTTAGGGTTCTTGGTGTTTTTGTGAACTACCTCAAGTTGCTAGCACAACTAAGGTAGTTCTTCTTTGAAGTTGAGATATCGTGTTCGTATGGATATGCATAGAGGCACAGACACTTGAACATGAAAGAAATCCGGCTTACCTTGGACGAGCGGGATAAGCGAAGGGAAAGATATACACTTTATATAGATATATTAGATAGATGAACTTCGTACGAATTTCCTTTCATATAGATCGCTCGAGGGATCCTTTTTCCACTGTGAATTTATTATCATGTCGTATATGATTCCCTATAGTGGTATCATAATCACTTGCGAAAAATAATACAAAGTTTTTGTTTATATGCGATATAGACGTAGGACATAATTTTGTTATGAGTTATATTGATGGTATGAGCATAATTTTGTTGAGATGCATAAGTTTGTGTTGATCAAACTAAAAGGCTATAGCGTCATCATTCATATGAAAGTATGCTATAATCCGATTTCTCTTGACAAAATATTATAACCTTTGGTGTTCATGTTGATGAAGTTGTGTCAGTCTGTTGTGAATAGATTGTGAAAAATCTTTCACGGTCTATTATGAACAAATTGTGTGTTTTTGTCGCAAGGATGCATCAACGAAACAAGAAGGGTCTCAGATTCTCTTTTGATGGATCTAGGGCAGTGACTCATACAAGGAGTCTGTAAGTACCCCAGGTTGGTTTTGATGCAGTTAACCGATTTAAGTTAGGTCCTGGTATTTTTAATCCCTCTATCTACATGTGCAGGAACTTAGGAGCGGAGGAAGCCGAACGTAAGACGTAGTGGACGAGAAGGATTGCACGGGGAAGTGAGCCGACGGGCTTAGCACATCCGAGGGACGTGGAAGCTACGGAAGAGTACGCCGGTGGTGCGAGAAGGACGTACGCGATGTCCAAGGGACGAGAAGCCGGAAGGAAGGACGCTTGAGGGGCAAAAGGTCGGAGTCGGTTCGGGTAAGCCTAACTCCAGTTCGCCAAAAATCACCCAAATAAGACCCGCTGAAATTTGGTTAGTGTGCTGTTGACCAAAGGCTTGTTGGGCGCCCGTATGGATATGAGCGCCCGAGATCTCGGGCGCCTGAGCACTTGGGCACGCCTGTATGGGGCGCCCGATAGTCCATATTTATCATCCAATCTACCGTTTGCGACCATTGCGCAACGGATAACATCTAGGCCTCGTGTCAGGCGCCCTAGAGCACTCGGGCACCCCAGTACTGCCACGTCAGCAAACGGATAAGTTTGTCTGGGGCTATTAATAGTCCCCTAGAGCTCAGTTTCAATTCACTCATTTATCTCAAACATTAGCAAACAAGTTCTATATAGTTTTCATTTCCTTTTCTGTGCATTTTCTTATGTAAGAGGCTTCTCCGCCCGAAGATGTTTATTCAGGAGATACGAACTATATTCTGCATTGGATTAGCAACCTCCCTGGTTGCAAACCAAGTAAAATTTTGACTACCTCTCTCTTTTAACTTTGCTATATTCTTAATGTTATTTATTATTAGCGTTAACTAACAAACATCTTTGTTTAAGACGAATCAAAGATAGAGTTTTTTATTTTCAGGGACAATTCACCCCCCCTCTTGCCGATCTTCGATCACCGTCAATTAGTATCAGAGCAAGGACGCTCCAGAAGGACTAACCGTTGTCTGAAGCAATCTACAAAATGGTCGTACCAATCATCTACCCACCAATGTTCGAGGGGGAGTTTGCGAATTGGAAACGTAAGATACAGGTATTTTTCACTAGTAGAATTTTGATAATAGACTTCGCCAGTAATTAATTCCAAAGTAATATATTATATTTAACCTCAATAATAAAATTGGTGTACTAAATACTATTTTAGACTTCATAAGTTAAAAAAAGCGGGATTCACTTCATATATTTAATAATATTTTACTTCTTATTTTTTATTTAATGAATTAATGAAGTAATAAGTGTTTAAAAAAATTATAATTAAACTGTAATGAAGTAATATGTCTGAACCAGTTAAAAAAAACTGCTACTTGGGTTAAAACTTGAACCATATGATTGGGTTAATTATAATGAACCACAACTTATAACCTTCTCAAAACCCAATTTTTGCGTGAACTAGTTCCTCTTGTACCGCACGCAAGGTTTCTCTTGCGTCAACTCCTCTTGCGCCGCATGCAAGATTCCTTGCGTCAACTCCTGCACCGTGATCTCTTCTTGGTACGATCTCTTCTTGTGCCGTGAACATAAAACAAGTTTACCTGGGAAAAGGGTCCCAGGCGCCTGAGTTGAATTAGGTACCTGGCAACCCAGGCGCCCCACAAGGGTCAGACGCCCAACATCCCAGGCGCCTGATTGGTCCCAGGAGCTTGGAAGGGGTTTTTATCCCTGCTACGAATTCGGTGTAACGGATGAAGTTTGACCGACACGTGGCAGGCGCCCAAGACATCACAAGCGCCCGAGAAGGCACTATATAAAGGGGTTCGACCCCTCAATGTAGAACATCAATTTTCCACATCCGCTAAAGTGTTCCGTGTGAAGCAAAAGTGCTCAAGGCGAAGCTCTGCGACCAAGGAGGCTCCAGGAAGAAGTGCTCGACACTTCAGACTTCCGAATTGGCCGGAACTTCAACTTTCTTTTAGTTTGCTTTTCATTTACATACTAAATTTATTTACTATCTTTTTGCTTGTAAATTCTAACTGTAAGACGGGTTTCTCCGCCTTCGGAAAGACTGGAAAGGAGACCATTAGTGGACTCACGATTGAGTACTTAGGCTTTGGACGTACTGGCCCTGGGGGGTTGGTGTTGGGTCCGGGTGCATGTTGACATGGATACGGGTTCGTAATTTTAAAATTAATTACGTGCAGCGGAAGGTTTAGCATAAATAATTTCTCTAAATCATTTAACCACACATCTAATCATACAATTTTATCTTGTGTAGACATGATCATATATTTAAAAGCTTTGCAGAAACGTAAACTAATTTACATATTACCTCACGTAACTCGAAGGAAGGGACGAGATCCAACTGTAAGCATCCATTGGAAGCTCCACCTCTATTCGCGTCCACGCCGAGTATCTTCGGGATGACTTCGCAAAGCCACGAGTTTCGTGTTCTCGAGAACTACTAGATTCTCCGAGAATGCGACAAGAAAAACCAAGAGAGAAGTCGGAAGACTAACCACAAAAAGATGGTCGGCTGGTGCTCCTTCTTGGGGCTGGTTGGCGCACGACAAGAAGGGGAGAAGAGAAGGAGAGAAAGAGAGGGAGAGAGCCTATGCCTTCATCTCTGTGATTCACACCCAAGCCTTGCCTTGGGTCCTTTATATAGTGGCCTCTCAACCATCAAGCCTCTCAAGTATGGAATAACTTATTCCATCATGCCAAGTTTGATTTTATATCATGGTTAAAATCATATTTTAATTCATGATAAAAATCTTCTCTCCTATGGAATAAATTTCCTTATCATGGTAAATCAATCCATGATTGATTTTATAAAATAAACCAATCCATGGTTTATTTTAATTTCCATAAAAAATAAACCAAACCTTGGTTTATTATATAAAAAATTTATATCATCCATAATTTTATAAAACAAACCACACTTGGTTTATTTTATAAATTGAACCAAAAACTTGGTTCTCTCTCCCTTTGTTGTGGCCGACCAAGCAAAGAGGATGGAGGCCCTCTTTGGCCGGCCCATCCAAGCCAAGCCCCAATGAATTAAACTTATTTAATTCATCTATTAAGTCTTCAAAAGACTTAGCCATTTTACGCTTTCGATGCGTCTCTGAAAATTTCAGATTTGACTTATCGTTTGGCTAAACCAAACTTAATCTCTCTTGATCGGAAAAACCAATTTTCAACTCGTTTTAAATCCCTCGGATTACTCGTAGTGCGTGTGACTAAATAGGCTTTCGATTTATGTTGGCCGTCTATAATTAATCAATTAATTATAGAACAATCATGAGTGGCACCTAGTAGTACATCATGATCCCCAATTAATCGAAAGATCAACGGTTGACCTCAGAAACAATTCTGAAACCCTTCAGCAGCTATAATGAATCGTGTCCCATTCCCTTCACCATATTTTACCCACTTGGTTCAGGACATGGTCTATGTGTGTCAGTCCCCACTAGGCTGACTACGTCACACCTAGCCCAAGTAACGTTTTCTCGTCCTACGGATTCTAATTACTCTTATATATTTAAGAGATTCATACTCTGAACATGTCATGCTCTGGCCAGAGGCTTTGAGTAACAATCTGACGATAGGCTTCGGGTATACATCTCCTCGCAAGGAGTGGTGAATCCTTTGTAGGTTGTTCAAACATCTTCGGGCACTTCGGCTTATACCCAATCATCCTGGGTCCACACCTCCATGGAGATGCTTGCTTAAGATGTCAAAGTATAAGTCTCCATAACCAAGATGACTTGAACACCGCAAGTTAAAGGAACATCGCACTTAAGCTGCAGTAAGAAATTCACTGACATATCTATATGTAGACTACCATATGAAGTTTTACAGCCAGTCACTCCAATGAACTAGTTCCCTTAACTAGCATTCATGTTTATCTCCGGACATCTCAATGTCAGCAACCAATGATAATCAGCTGATTAGAGAATAACCCATGCTAGTCTCAACAGAATTGATAGTGTCTGTATTTATCAATTCATCGACTAGGGACAATTTCAATACTTCACAATTGCACATGTAGAGATAATCACTAGTTGTGAATTTATCACAAATTCTCTCATGCTGTGAATTGTATTGCGGACATTCATTAAATGAGTTTAAGATCTCAATCAAATACACAAACATGCATACTCAAATAGTGAATATTCATTTATTAAAATAAATGATTACAATCATAATGCGATTGCCTTAGGACACTTCTCTCATATCACTAACAAACTCCCACTTGGCCTAATGCCAATTGCTACGGTACCCAATACCACAGGCTCTAACATGACCCTCAAACTTGCTTTGAGGCAAGGCCTTAGTTAAAGGATCCGCTAAATTCCTTTCAGTGGGAATTTTCTCAATTTGTATATCATTCCTACTTATAATCTCTCTGATCAGATGATAGCGGCGAAGCACATGTTTAGATCGTTGATGAGACCTTGGTTCATTCACTTGTGCAATAGCTCCATTGTTGTCGCAGTAAACCGGTATTGCTTTATCAATGGTTGGAACCACACCAAGTTCTGAGACAAACTTCTTGATCCACACTGCTTCCTTTGCTGCTTCCGAAGCTGCAATATATTCTGCTTCCGTGGTAGAATCCACTACGGTGGCTTGCTTGGAACTCTTCCAACTTATTGCGCCTCCATTCAAAATAAATACGTATCCGGACTGAGATTTGGAGTCATCCTTATCTGTCTGGAAAATGACATCTGTATACCCACGTATTACCATATCACCTTCTCCATATATTAGGAACATATCCTTAGTGTTTCTTAAGTACTTGAGGATTGTCTTGACAGCCGCCCAATGATCCATTCCTGGATCAGACTGGTATCTGCTTGTGACGCTCAGAGCATACGATACATCGGGCCTAGTACATAACATAGCATACATGATAGATCCTATCGTGGTTGCATAAGGAATCTTACTCATGCAAATCCTCTCGTCTTTTGTGCGCGGACACATAGACTTCGAAGGGTTGATCCCATGCCTGATGGGAAGGTAACCTTTCTTGGATTCCGACATGTAAGACCTTTCTAGCACTCGGTCTATATATATAGACTGCGAAAGACCAAGCAACCGTTTTGATCTATCTCTATAGATTCTAATCCCAAGGATATAGGTTGCTTCTCCCAGGTCTTTCATGGAGAAAGTTTTGGACAACCAAATTTTAACTGACTGTAAGACTGATATATCGTTTCCTATAAGTAATATGTCATCGACATATAATACTAGGAATACGACTGCACTCCCACTAACCTTTTTGTACACACAAGGTTCTTCAGGATATTGTGAGAAATCAAACTCTTTGATTGTCTCATCAAAACGGATGTTCCAGCTCCTGGATGCTTGCTTTAGTCCATATATGGATCATCGAAGCTTGCATACTTTGGTTTTATTAACCAATGTGAAACCTTCAGGTTGTATCATGTATACATCCTCAAGCAGGTTTCCATTAAGGAAAGCTGCTTTCACATCCATTTGCCATATCTCATAATCATAATGAGCTACTATGGCCAGGAGCATCCGAATGGATTTAAGCATAGCTACTGGCGAATAGGTTTCGTCATAATCTGTAACGCCCGAAAATTCTCAAACCTAATTTTAGAAATATCCTAGAATTAATTTTGAATTTATGGATATTTTTATAGAATTTTTCCATGGACAAATAAGGCAAAAATGAATAAAAATAGAATGCGCAGTAAAATGATTTAAGTGGGATTTGAACCCTAGACCTATACCATGAGAAGAGAATAGGCTTACCAAGTGAGCTAATCTATTTTCGTTGAAATAAAATAGAGGGAAGGATAAATAAGGTAACGTTAGTATTTAACTTAGGGTTTATTGTATAACTTAATATAAATAAGGAATTAAAGAATTAAAGGAGGTGTTTTGAGGTTTGTGTGAGCCCTAGGTGCGCCGACGCCCCTCCTCTTCTCCTCTTCCTCTCTTGCGTCTCCTCCCCCTTCTCTCCTCTTCTCTTGCCGCCCAAAACAAAGGGGAAGCAAAGGGAAGTTCTCAAGAGGCCCTATTCTCTACGAGAATTCTCGTAGACGCGAGGAGAACGCCAAGGAGCAAGAAGAACGTCGAAGTTCGACGTTCCCTCGGGAATTTCAGATTTTATTCGTAAGGAAAACCTAGCGCAGGATGTAAGTATCCCTCACCTACAGTATAAGTAGTTTCGGTTGATTTTTCATATGCCTTATTTCCTTGTATTTATGCTTTACGATTAGAAATCGTAAATTATGAACAAGCACGCACGTTAGGTGGTTGTTAAAATGTTCAGTTTAGTTAATGCTATAGAAAGCATTAAAGAATAGAAATTCTTGCTTTAGTTTATGATTGGGACCAAGGTCCAACGGGATGGGCTCCTAGTTGCCCCTAGGATTAGATAACCTAGTAAAAGCAAGAATCAGAAAAGGAAAGAAAAGTATAAAGGACTATTTTATTTTCAGTTGGCATTGTACTGGACTTCGGTCCAGGGATAGGCTCCAAGTTGCCTCTAGGTTTAGATAACCTAGTATGGGATGGGCTCCTAGTTGCCCCTAGGTTTAGATAACCTAGTAGAACCCTAATGGATTCGGGATTTGCTACCTCGGGTTTATTAGGGATGCGCGCACAGTTGGTACATTGCCGGGCCCATAGCAGTTGATTATTACTTTCACCTACTATATGTATTTAGTTTTCAGAAATTCATATTAGCATATGGTGAATTTAATAATTAGTTTTATGTTAGTTAGTTTCAGTTCCAGTTCAGATATGTATGTCATGCTATAGCTTACTTTTCAGTTCTAGTTCAGTATGTGTCATGTCTCAGTTATATGCCATGACATTCTGTGATACGTATTTTAGCATGAGCTTAGCATGATTACTTATGGATACGAGCATGTATGTGCATAGCATGTTTTACAAAAGCATAATTCGAGTTTTCATAGTTTTGTGAGGCTAGATGGTACTTACTAAGCTTTATGCTTATTAGTTTGCATTTCCTTATACTGCAGATACAGGTAAAGGAAAGCACTAGTAGCGGAGGCGGCGGGCTTGATGCAAAGTGTGTGTGATGGTGGAGTTGGAATAAAAGTCTTCGGAACTTGCAAAGCATAGAAACAGTCTTTATTATGCTTCTTTAGTTATTCCGCAATATATTATGTGAACCATGTATGAATTTAATTAGACTTATATTCGTAGTGCCTAGTATGCTTGAAGTAGTTTATTTACCTGACTTAATATTGGTTTTGTGAATGCTTGAATGTCATGAGTCATTTACTTGTGATAGGGTAATTTAGACCCATGTTTACGCTTTAGGAGTAAGAACTTGATACTTTTGATCTACATGCTAAATACTTAAGATATGCTTGTTCTAAGATTAATGCACCATATGGAATGACATGTAGTAGCTAAGGATGCCTTTAGATAGGAATACTGAATAGTTTCAATGAGAAGTTGATACAAACTTGGCACATTCATGTTTATGCTTCTACATGTCGCTTTTATGATTTCTAAGTTGCTATTCCTGCTAGAAACCCTCTAAAAACATGTATCAAATGCCCTAGAATCATTGTAAACCTGTTAGGAAGCTTAGATATGAATTTATGGAGCATTTGGTACAGAATAGGTCGACTTTGGCACATTCTGAAACTCTAAAATCTGGGTTTTCAGAACTACCAGTCGACTGGGAAAACACCAGTCGACTGGTATCGGGCACAGAAACATTCGGTGGCCCGACCAGTCGACTGGTATATATCAGTCGACTGGTGTTGTGTAAAACAAAACTGGTGTAGAGCAGCTGGTTAGTGCTTTAGTCATGCAATGCAGAGGTTGGGGGATCGAATCCTGGCCAAGCTAATAAAATTAAAGTTTTTGTTTTATTTTGGCTGGTTAGTACTTTAAACATGATCATGAATTGTTAGTTCAGTAAATAGCGAAATAAGAAATTTTAAATTCTCCCAGTTGGTTTAGCATTATTAGAAATCATTAATTAGTCAGTCAGTCAGTTAGTTAGTTAGTAGCGATCCGCCTTACAGCCTAGTACCAGAAGGCGGGTTGTTACATAATCAATTCCTTGTTTCTGACGATATCCTTTTGCCACTAAACTAGCCTTAAAGGTAACAACATTACCTTCCATGTCGGTTTTCTTCTTGAAAACCCACTTGCACCCTATGGACTTAATCCCTTCAGGTGGGTTAACCAAGTCCCATACTTGATTTTTGTACATGGAATCCATTTCCGACTTCATGGCTTCAAGCCATTTATCCTTTTCTGAATTTTTCAGAACATCTTCATAACTGATAGGTTCGTCATCATTAATGAGTAACACGTTGTTTGATTCACTTATGTGAAATTCGTATCTCTCTGGAATATTGTGTGTCCTATCAGACTTACGAAGAAGTGGTGTTGTTTTAGGTTCAACTGATAGCTCATCATTATGAGTTATTGGTTGTGGGTCTAGACTAGGTGTCTCTGTAATGTTTATTGGAGTTTCTTGAACTTCTTCAAGTTCAATGCTACTCCCACTGTTTTCTTGTAAAAGAAATTCTTTTTCTAGAAATACAGCATGCCTTGAAATAAACACCTTTTGTTCTAAGGGATGATAGAATTGGTAATCTTTCGTTTCCTTAGGGTATCCAATAAATAGACATTTATCATACTTAGCATTCTATTTGTCTGATATAGTCCGCTTTACATAAGCAGGACAACCCCATATCTTTAGGTGAGATAAATGAGGTTTCTTACTATTCCACGTCTTATATAGAGTAGTAGAGACTACCTTGGTCGGGACTCTGTTTAGTAAGTAAACAGCTGTCTTAAGCGCATAGCCCCAAAAGGATTTTGGAAGAGTTGCATGATTCATCATGGATCTAACCATGTCCATCAAGGTTCGGTTACACCTCTCAGATACACCATTATGCTGTGGTGTATATGGCGGAGTCCATTGAGACAATATCCCATTGTCCCTAAGATAATCTTGAAACTCTTGACTTAAGTATTCACCACCCCGATCGGATCGAAATATCTTAATACTTTTGCCAAGCTGTTTCTCTACTTCACTTCTGAACTCTTTGAATTTCTCAAAAGCTTCAGATTTGTGTTTCATTAAGAACACATACCCGAATCGTGAGTGATCATCGATAAAGGTAATGAAGTAGCTATAGCCTCCTTGTGCAAGAGTTGACATTGGTCCACATACATCAGTATGTATTAGACCAAGCAATTCTCCCACTGGTTTACCTTTTTCGGAAAAGGGTAATTTGGTCATCTTGCCTTTTAAGCATGATTCGCATGTATCAAATGAACCAGGTTCAAATGATTCCAAAATTCCACAACGGTGTAATTTGGTCATGCATTTCTTGCTTACATAGCCAAGACGACAATGCCATATATAGGAGTCTATTTGATTATCTATTCGAGCACGTTTGTTGCTAACTTCGATATTGAAACCGTCACCGGATAAATCTAACGTGTAGATACCATTGCATAAAGTTTCGGTCCCATAAAGAACACCATTTAAAGTTATGTAACAGCAATTGTTACTAAAAGTTAAATGATAACCCTTTTCATTCAAGCATGAAATAGATACAATGTTCTTTATTAACGAAGGAACAAAATAACAATTATCCAATTCTAAGACAAGTCCGGTAGGGAGCTTTAGCAAATATGTTCCGATGGCAACAGCAGCAATCTTTGCTCCATTTCCAACTCGCAAATTCACTTCTCCCTTGACGAGTCTTCTTATATTCCTTAGCCCCTGTATGTCATTACATATATGTGAGTTACACTCAGTATCAAGTCCCCAGGTGTCCGAGGAAATAGAGTGACATTCAATAACGAAGATACCTGAAGAGGATGGGGCATCGGATGCCTTCTTCTTCAGGGACTCAAGATAAACCTTGCAGTTTCTTCACCAGTGGCCCTCCTTGCCGCAGTGATAGCAAGTGTCTTTTCAGTCTTTTTGGCCTTTTTCTTCCTTCCTTTATTTTGTTCTTTGGGCTTCCTCTTAGAACCTTTCTTTGAGGAACCAACTAACAGTACCGTCTTCTGTTCCTGCTTTACAGAAGGCTCTACAGTCTTCAGCAGGTTAAGCAACTCAGGAATGGTAGTTTCTAGTTTGTTCATTTGATAGTTCATCACAAACTGTGAGTAACTCTTGGGCAAACAATGTAGAATTAAGTCTATACTTAGTTCGTGATACATTGCAAATCCGAGTGTGCCTAGTCGCTCAATGTACCCCAACATCTTCAACACAAACTGTGAAACAGAAGTGCCTTCCTGCATCTTAGAGGTGAAGAGGAGTCTGGAGACCTCAAACCTTTCGAATCTCGCCTGCTCGTCAAACAGCTCATGAAGATGGAAGACGATGGTATGAGCATTCATATGCTCATGCTGTTTTTGTTGCTCAAGTACCATAGCGGCCAGTATGATGCAACTCGCAAGTTCAGAATCGGCCACACGTTTCTGATAAGCCACTAACTGGTCTGGAGTTGCATCTTTAGGAGGATGGTTGGGAAGTTGTTCTTCAAGGACACAAGCAAGCTTTTCTGCCTTGAGGACTATCCTCAGGTTTCGAAGCCAGTCCATGAAGTTTGGCCCAGTCAGCTTATTGGTGTCCAAAATAGAACGCAAATTCAGAGAAGACATGATCAGGTGATTATCCTAGAAATACAAATTGAGGTTATGTGATGAGAATGATAAAGAATGCATCAATATACATTAATTAAATCCTATTTATTTTTCGAATTGAATAACCCTTTTTATCAATTCGGGAGATCGTAGGAACATCTCCAAATAGGTTGATATCCAACCATAGATAAGAACAACCATGGCTAGAGTCCATCAAGTTATTCTTAGCTATGAAGGTAGGTAATTATACCGATTACATATTATACATATGTAACTATCATATTATGCTATCAACTAATTGAATATTTGCATAAATCATTGGATTGTTAACTCATTAACAAGTATGCAACAATATACATAACACCCAACTACACCTCTCTTTACATCGACCTTGGCTGTGGCACAACAAATCGATGCTCCAAGCTTAAGGCTGACCCATTAATCAAGAAATAGTTTTAATATGGTTGGAGCTCATTCAACCGTTTAGTCAGGCTTGGATGTGTCCAACAACCAAAACTAAGGATTGACCTCTGACTCCAACTATATTAATCATAAACTAATTCCATGGTTTGAACATGTTGAGGTTCAAGTCGGGCATGGATGTGTCCATCAACTCAAATGAGAAACAAAACTCCGATTCTAACCATATTAATGAAAGGTGTTGGCCTTAATATTTTGTAAGGGGTTTTGGGTCTCATCCTTTTCTTTTATGCACATTCATGACATATAATTATGTCATGTTCTAACGATTTCCTTAATAAAGTATGTATGTGACTTAATTTATCAAGTCTCATTAATTGAATTAGGAACCAAATTTCCTAATTCTAATTTCATACTTTATTCATGGAATTGTTTTGGGAAACAATTTCCTGAATTATCATAATCAATTTCGGAAATAATATGTTTAAGACTTTGATTTCTCTAAATCAAATCTTATTAAATTAAGAGACAGATTTCCTTAATTCAACCACATATTATTTTCATGAAAATCTTATTTAAGGAAATATACTCTATAGGAAATAATTTTCCTAATTAATTTTGGAGACAATAATATGTAAGAGCATCATCTCATAAATCAAATAAGGAAATTATCGTTTGAGAATCACCTCAAAAATTTCCAAGATTTGATCACATATTTTATTTATGGAAAATTAATATCAATAACTTAATTTGGATGGCTCCCCGAGGCTCAATCCAAATTAAACATTTGACAATTTAAATTCAATTTAGGAAATTTAATTATAACAACTAACTTTAAATTGGACGGCTCCCCAAAGCTCAATCCAAAATAAAGAATTTTATAAATAATTTAATTTTAAATTATAAATTTAAATGTCAATTAATATTCCCATAATTTGTCTAGACTTTCTTGAAAGAAAGTGCCCAAAATTGCGAGCTTTCCATAAATGGAAAGTTTCCAAAAATAAAAGGTTTTCAGAATAATTGTAAGTTTCTGGTACAAACAAAACTTACGTTTTTCCAAAATTAGAAAATTTCCAAAATAGGAAATTTTCAAAATTGGAAAGTTTCCAAAAATAGAAAGTTTTCACAATTATCATAAAATTTCAGAAACAGAGATATTTCAAAAGTTTACGAAAATCTTGTGAATTTCCAAACTTTGAAATTCCTAAATCGAAAATTTACCATAATTGGAAAGTTTCCATAATTGAAAATTTTCCAAAATTGAGATCATGATAAAACTTTCTGCTAAACAATTATATGATTATGTCGAACACAAACCTCGGCTCTGATACCACTGTTGGGTCCGGGTGCATGTTGACATGGATGCGGGTTCGTAATTTTAAAATTAATTACGTAAGCGGAAGGTTTAGCATAAATAATTTCTCTAAATCATTTAACCACACATCTAAGCATGCAATTTTATCTTGTGTAGACATGATCATATATTTAAAAGTTTTGCAGAAACGTAAACTAATTTACATATTACCTCGCGTAACTCGAAGGAAGGGACAAGATCCAACCGTAAGCGTCCCTTGGAAGCTCCGCCTCTATTCGCGTCCACGCCGAGTATCTTCGGGATGACTTCGCAAAGCCACGAGTTTCGTGTTCTCGAGAACTACTAGATTCTCCGAGAACGCGACAAGAAAAACCAAGAGAGAAGTCGGAAGACTAGCCACAAAAGGATGGCCGGCTGGTGCTCCTTCTTGGGGATGGTTGGCGCATGGCAAGAAGGGGAGAAGAGAAGGAGAGAAAGAGAGGGAGAGAGCCTATGTCTTCATCTCTATGATTTACACTTAAGTCTTGCCTTGAGTCCTTTATATAGTGGCCTCTCAACCATCAAGCCTCTCAAATATGGAATAACTTATTCCATCATGCCAAGTTTGATTTTATATCATGGTTAAAATCATATTTTAATTCATGATAAAAATGTTCTCTCCTATGGAATAAATTTCCTTATCATGGTAAATCAATCCATGATTGATTTTATAAAAATAAATCAATCCATGGTTCATTTTAATTTCCATGAAAAATAAACCAAACCTTGGTTTATTATATAAAAAATTTATATCATCCATAATTTTATAAAACAAACTACACTTGGTTTATTTTATAAATTGAACCAAAAACTTGGTTCTCTCTCCCTTTGTTGTGGCCAGCCAAGCAAAGAGGATGGAGGCCCTCTTTGGCCGGCCCATCCAAGCCAAGGCCCAATGAATTAAACTTATTTAATTCATCTATTAAGTCTTCAAAAGACTTAGTCATTCTACGCTTCCGATGCGTCTTTGAAAAATTCAGATTCGACTTATCGTTTGGCTCAACCAAACTTAATCTCTCTTGATCGAAAAATCTAATTTTCAACTCGTTTTAAATCCCTCGGATTACTCGTAGTGCATGTGACTAAATAGGCTTTCGATTTATGTTGGCCGTCTATAATTAATCAATTAATTATAGAACGATCATTAGTGGCACCTAGTAGTACATCATGATCCCCAATTAATCGAAAGATCAACGGTTGACCTCAGAAACAATTCTGAAACCCTTCAGCAGCTATAATGAATCGTGCCCCATTCCCTTCACCATCTTGTACCCACTTGGTTCAGGACATGGTCTATGTGTGTCTGTCCCCACTAGGCTGACTACGTCACACCTAGCCCAAGTAACGTTTTCTCGTCCTACGGATTCTAATTACTCTCATGTATTTAAGAGATTCATACTCTGAACATGTCATGCTCTGGCCAGAGGCTTCGAGTAGCAATTCGACGATAGGCCTCGGGTATACATCTCCTCGCAAGGAGTGGTGAATCCTTTGTAGGTTGTTCAAACATCTTCGAGCACTTCGGCTTATACCCAATCATCCTGGGTCCACACCTCCTTGGAGATGCTTGCTTAAGATGTCAAAGTATAAGTCTCTATGACCAAGATGACTTGAACACCGCAAGTCAAAGGAACATCGCACTTAAGTTGCAGTAAAAACTTCACTGACATATCTATATGTAGACTACCATATGAAGTTTTACAGCCAGTCACTCCAATGAACTAGTTCCCTTAACTAGCATTCATGTTTATCTCCGGACATCTCAATGTCACCAGCCAGTGAGAATCAACTGATTAGAGAATAAACCATGCTTGTCTCAACAGAATTGATAGTGTCCGTATTTATCAATTCATCGATTAGGGACAATTTCAATACTTCACAATTGCACATGTAGAGATAATCACTAGTTATGAATTCATCACAAATTCTCTCATGCTGTGAATTGTATTGCGGACATTCAGTAAATGAGTTTAAGATCTCAATCAAATACACAAACATGTATACTCAAATAGTGAATATTCATTTATAAAAATAAATGATTACAATCATAAGGCGATTGCCTTAGGACACTTCTCTCATATCACTAACAGTTGGGAACCAAGTAAAACCCGCGTGTCTCTGTGTTGTTTTCCTCTTTCCTTTATTATTATTTCAGCCGCATACTAACCCTGATAGAAAGACGTTAAACGAAGATTTACGATGAATTTTTTCAAGTCGAATTTTTTCAACGATCCTACACAATGTATCATGCCTCATGCTTACCACCATGAACTCTGAGCTTCAAAAGCAATACGAGAACATGGAGGCACATGATATGGTTGAGCATCTAAAACAATTATATCAAGAGTAAGCTAGGCACGAGCGATTTGAGATGTCTAAGGCTCTATTTGCATGCAAGATGAAAGAAAGAACTCCTGTAGGAATTCACATACTCAAGATGATTGGATATGTCGAGAACCTTGAAAGACTAGGATTTCCACTGGGCCGAGAATTGGCCACGAACCTTATCCTGCAATCATTACCGGAAGGGTACAATCAATTTTCCATGAACTATAACATAAACAAAATTAACAAGTCATTGCCTAAGATGCTCAACATGTTGAGAACTACTGAGTCTAATCTCAAGAAAATCAAGACTAGTAATATACTGATGATACAGAAGGGCAAAGGCAAATGGAAGCCTAAGGGCAAGAGTAAGATCCAAGCCAAAGGCAAGGCCAACTCTACTGCAATGAAGACCAATGGCGGGGTTCCTAAGGAAGGGATCTACTTTCACTGTGGTGAGACCGGACATTGGAAGAGGAACTGCAAACTATACCTGCAGGAAGTAAAGAAGAAAAGAAGTGAGACTTCATCCTCAGGTATTTTTGTATAAAAGTCAATCTATCTATTTCTTCTTCTTGGGTATTAGATACCGGTTGCGTATCTCACATTTGTACTAATGTGTAGGGCCTTCGAAGAGTTAGATCGTTGACAAAGGGTGAAGTGGACGTATGAGTAGGCAATGGCGTAAGAGTTACTGTTATAGTTGTAGGAACATATTCCTTGTCTTTGCCCACTGGGGCTATCTTAAAACTAGAGGAGTGCTTTTATGTACTTGCACTAACTAAGAGCATAATTTCTGTATCTTGTTTAGACAAGAAAGGCTTTTTATTGATCATAAAGGATAATTGTTGTTCAATAATGATAAATGACATGTTCTATTATAGTGCACCATTTATGAATGGACTCTGTGTTCTAGGCTTAGAGAACTAAATCTACAACATAAATATCAAACTATTCAAATCAAATGCCTTGAACTAAATATATCTTTGGAATTGTCGCTTGGGTCATATAAATGAGAGTCGCATATCCCAGCTTCATAAGGATGGATTACTGGACTCATTTGATTTTGAATCATATGAGACATGTGAATCTTTTCTTCTAGGCAAGATGACCAAGACTCCATTTAGTGGACACAGCGAAAGAGCGACAAACTTGTTAGGACACATACATACTGATATATGTGGCCCTTTCAATATCGTAGCTAGAGGAGGCTATCAGTACTTCATCACGTTTACTAATGATGTTAGTAGATACGACTATGTATATCTCGTGAAGCATAAGTCGGAATCCTTTGAAAAGTTTAAAGAATTCAAGAGTGAAGTACAAAACCAACTTGGCAAGAGTATTAAGATGTTTTAATCAGATCGAGGTGGTAAATACCTTAGCCAAGAGTTTCATGACCATCTAGCTGAGTGTAAGATCATATTCCAACTCACTCCACCTGGAACACCACAGTGGAATGGTGTGTCCGAGCGAAGAAATCACACTCTATTAGATATGGTACGATCAATGATGAGTCAGACAGATCTTCCTACTTCCTTCTACGGATTCGATTAAGAGATGGCTCTTTTCACACTTAATCGAGTTCCATCAAAAGTCGTCATAAAGACACAACATACGATATGGACTGAGAAGAGTCCCATGATGTCTTTTATGAAGATTTGGGGTTGTGAGACTTATGTTTGACGTCAAGTCTCAGAGAAATTAGGACCCAAATCAGACAAGTGCTATTTTGTAGGATATCCCAAGGTAACGAAGGGATATTATTTTTTCAATCTCACGCTAAGCAAAGTGTTTGTCGCTAGAAATGATGTTTTTCTAGAAAGAGATCTCTAGAAGAAATAGTGGGAGTAAAATCTATTTTGAAGAAGTTCAAGATGCAGATAGTATTGAGGCCTTGATAGACATTGAATAGACACCACAAAGCATTGTGGATCATGAGATTATTACACAAGAAGTTGTGGAGCAACAACCTATTTAAGTAGACCAACCTCTTTACGGATCTGATAAGATACTTTGTCAGCCTGAGAGATACTCATTTCTCTTATCTGACCATGATGGCGTTATGCTTGTTGAGTTGAACGAGCCTACATCCTATTAGGAAGCTATGATGAGCCTAGATTCTGAGAAATGACTAGAGGCAATGAGGTCCGAAGTGGAATCTATGTACACTAACCAAGTATGAACTTTGGTTGATCCACCTGAGGGGATTAAACCCATTGTGTGTGCGTAGGTCTTTAGGAGAAAGATTGACATGGATGGTCTTATGCATACCTATAAAAGACGATTGGTAGCTAAAGGATTCAAGTAGATTCATGGTATCGACTATGATAAAACCTTTTCACCAGTTGCAATACTTAAGTCTATTAGGATCATGCTTGCTATTGTAGATTACCATGATTACGAGATCTGGCAAATGGATGTCAAAACCGCATTCCTGAATGAGAATCTACTCGAAGATGTGTACATGACACAACTTAAGGGTTTTGTAGATCCAGAGCATACTGGAAAGGTATGTAAGTTACAAAGGTTCATTTATAGGCTAAAGCAAGCTTCGCGAAGTTGGAATCTTCGATTTGATGATGCAATCAAAGCGTTTGGTTTCATCAAGAATAAAGATGAACCCTATGTCTATAAGTGGGTTAGTGGGAGCACAGTTATCTTCCTAATCTTGTATGTGGATGACATACTCCTCATTGGAAATGATATCCCTTCACTACAATCTATGAAGATGTGGCTAGGGAATTATTTCTCAATGAAAGACTTAGATGAAGCAGTCTACATCCTAGACATCAAGATCTATAGAGATGGATCTAAGAGATTGCTCGGCTTAAGTTAGAGTACATATATTGACAAGGTGCTAAAACATTTTTCCATGCAAAATTCCAAGAAGAGATTTCTGTCGATGTCACATGGTGCAAGTCTTTCAAAAACTCAATGCCCCTCTTCTAAGGAGGAGAGAGATCGCATGGATCAAATCCCTTATGCATCTGTTATAGGGTCTATCATGTACACTGTGCTTTGTACTCGTCCAGATGTCTCGTATGCTTTGAGCATGATGAGCAAATACCAGTCAAATCCAAGTGAAAGTCACTGGACGACTATCAAGAATATTCTTAAGTACTTATGAAGGACGAAAGAATATTTCTTGATATTTGGAGGCGATGAGGAGTTAGCTGTAAAGGGTTATAGTGATGCAAGCTTCCAAACTGACAGGGATGATTTCAGATCGCAAGCAGGGTATGTATTTTTCTTAAATGGTAGCACTATGAGCTGAAAGAGTTCGAAGCAGGACACAGTTACAGATTCAACAACAGAGGTCGAGTATATTGATGCGTCTGATATAGCAAAGGAGGTTGTTTGGATCCGAAAGTTTATTGCAGAGCTTGGTGTGGTTCCCAATATAGCAGACCTGATAGAACTCTATTGCGACAACAATGGGGCTATTGCACAGGCTAAGGAATCTCACTCTCATCAGTGGACCAAACATATACTACAACGCTTCCATCTCATTCAAGAGATCATCAATAGAGGAAATGTGAGGATATGTAGAGTACCCACTGATGTTAACATCACGGATCCTCTGACCAAGGCTTTAGCACAGAGGAAGCATGATGATCACACTAAGTCACTGAGTATTAGATATTACAGTAATTGGCACTAGTGCTAGTGAGAGATTTTTAGTAGGAGCCCTAGAGCCAATTATATGATGATTGACTAGGAACTTTTGTATCACATTCTATTATTAATAAAGGCAAAGTTTGGTGATTATAATTACTTTATATTTGTACCAACTAACTAAATATAATAATGTCCTTGGGTAGTAGGTTCTTATTTACATCATATCGATTGGTTGAATCGATAGTAAAATGATGTAGAGAATACTACATTAAACCATTCCTAGTCATGCATTAATATTTAGGGACAATATTAATGTATGGAGATTAACATGTAAGTCAATTGATGACTTGAGCTCACAAGTCATGGATATATGATATCAAGTTGACACATGAGTATATATTAGAGAATGTGTACTAAATTGACCCACCATGAGAAAGTTTCATAGATTGTCATATGAGTGTCATAAACTTTTTCATGTGACTAGTAGTATGAATAATCTTTAGATTTGAAGTCACTACGGTTCCCTACATAAGGAGTTTTGTACTTTGGTATCGTCAAACGTCACCCGTAATAGGGTAGACTATAAAGGCAATCACTGAGTATGTAATGAATTATGCGGAGGGATGTGAGTGATATGGATGGGATCTATCCCTCCCATATGATGGGAGTTATATTTGTGGGCCCCTTGATCGAGTAGGACTACTAAAACGCATGACCATGCTCAAATGAGTCAATATGAGATATTGAGCTCATTTGTTTGAGTGAGTCTACTCGTGGATCAAGAAACACAAGATTGATTGAGGATGACACGATCTATGCCTCATTGGCCAATCTAGATATCATGGATAGAATGACAAGGTCATACACTATCATAGTCACGGAGGTTTAGTCGGATCTTGACTTTTCTTGTTACTTGGGTAGCAATGATGCATTGTTAGATGCCGCTCATTGCTTATGTGTCTAAAGGGTTTAGGCGCATTTCCAACGTCGCGAGAACCTATTGGGTCACACACTAAGGACACGATGCTTCGGAGATTAATTGATCTTAGTTTGACTAAGATTTGATCCAAATTAGATTAATTGAGTTAGACTCAAGTGAATTCAATTAGATTATGAGATTGAGTCTAATTTGAGTTAGACTCATTTAGATTAGACTCAATAACATTTGAATGAGATATTAATTAATTAAAATGTTTAATGAATTAATAATAGATGAAGATGAATAATTTTCTCTTCATTGGATGAAGAGAAGGTGAATACTCAAAAATGTAAAACATGTATTTCATTGGTTTTATTGGCTTTAATGTGGGAAAGCTAAAGAGACAAAAACTCTTCATATTCATGAAACGAATATAAAAGAGTTCAGCTTACATTTTGGAGAAAATTTAGTGATTTTTTTTTTCTCTTTCTCCTCTTCTCCCTCTTTGGTTGAAACTCATCTTTAGGGTTCTTGGTGTTTTTGTGAACTACCTTAAGTTTCTAGCACAACTAAGGTAGTTTTCTCCAAAGTTGAGATATCGTGTTCGTGTGGATATGCATAGAGGCAAGGACACTTAAATGTGGAAGAGATCCGGCGTACCTTAGACAAGCGGGATAAGTGAAGGGCACGCTCCAAAGGTATACATTTTGGATAGATCTATTAGATAGATGAACTTCATACAAGTTTTCTTTCGCATGGATCGCTTGAGGGATCCTTTTTCCGCTTTGAATTTTATTATCATGTTTCATAGGATTCCCTACACAACCTTAACCTGCCAGGACTTTACGTCTCATGTCAATTCCTTGTTGGACTTCCGACGGCCAAGTGTCCAATCAATTAGGATATACTTTGACTTTTCTTTTGCCAACTGCCTGTTGAACTTTCGATCACCAAATGTTAGTCAACAGTGACCCACTTAAACTTTTCTATCTTGTCAAGTATTTGGTTAACCTTGACCTACTTAACTTTTCGCTTAACCAACTTAACATATTGATCAAATATCAAAATCCCAATTTGAGTCAACTCGAGCTTGAATCGATAGTAAAATGATGTAGAGAACACTATACTAAACCATTCCTAGTCATGCATTAATATTTAGGGACAATATTAATGTATGGAGACTAACTGTTAGTAATATGAGAGAAGTGTCCTAAGACAATCGCCTTATGATTGTAATCATTTATTTTAATAAATGAATATTCACTATTTGAGTATACATGTCTGTGTATTTGATTAAGATCTTAAACTCATTTACTGAATGTCCGCAATACAATTCACAGCATGAGAGAATTTGTGATGGGATCACAACTAGTGATTATCTCTACATGTGCAATTGTGAAGTATTGAAAATATCCCTAGTCGATGAATTGATAAAAACGGACACTATCAGTTCTGTTGAGACTAGCATGGGTTATTCTCTAATCAGCTGATTCTCACTGGCTGGTGACATTGGGATGTCCGGAGATAAACATGGATGCTAGTTAAGGGAACTAGTTCATTGGAGTGACTAGCTGTAAAACTTTATATGGTAATCTACATATAGATATGTTAATGAAGTTCTTACTGCAGCTTAAGTGCGATGTTCCTTTGACTTGCGGTGTTCAAGTCATCTTAGTCATGGAGACTTATACTTTAACATCTTAAGCAAGCATCTCTAAGGAGGTGTGGACCCATGATGATTGGGTATAAGCCGAAGTACCCGAAGATGTTTGAACAGCCTACAAAGGATTCACCACTCCTTGCGAGGAGATGTATACCCAGGCCTATCGTCGGATTGTTACTCAAAGCCTCTGGCCAGAGCATATCATGTTTAGAGTATGAGTCTCTTAAATACATGAGAGTAATTAGAAATCCAAAGGACGAGAAAGACACTACTTGGGCTAGGTGTGACGTAGTCAGCCTAGTGGGGACTGACACAAATAGACCGTGTCCTGAACCAAGTGGGTATAAGATGGTGAAGGGAATGGGGCACGATTCATTAGAGCTGCTGAAGGGTTTCAGAATTATTTCTGAAGTCAACCGTTGATCTTCGATTAATTGGGGGTCATGATGTACTACTAGGTGCCACTCATGATCATTCTATAATTGGTTGATTATAGACGGCCAACATAAATCGAAAGCCTATTTAGTCACACGCACTATGAGTAATCCGAGGGATTTAAAACGAGTTGAAAATTGAATTTTCCGATCAAGAGAAATAAGTCGAATCTGAATTTTCAGAGACGCATCGGAAGCATAAAATGACTAAGTCTTTTGAAGACTTATTGGACGAATTAAATGAGTTTAATTCGTATGGTTTCGGCTTGGGTTTGGCCGACCAAAGAGGGTCCCCACCCTCTTTGTTTGGCCGGCCAAATTAAAAGGGGGAGAACCGAATTTTTTGGTTCAAATTATAAAATAAACCGCACGTGGTTTGTTTTATAAAATTATGGATAAAGAAATTTATATAAAGAAATTTATATAAAGAAATTTATATAAAGAGATTTATTTTTCATGGAAATTAAAATAAACCTTGGATTGGTTTATTTTATTTTATAAAATCAATAATGGATTGATTTACCATGATAAAGAAATTTATATAAAGAAATTTATATAAAGAAATTTCTTTCCATAATAAAAGGGGAGACATGGTTGTTTTTATTATAAATTAAGTTATAATAAAAACTTGGCATAACGGAATAATTCATAGAAAAATTTATAAGATAAATTTCTTATGAAAAATTTATTCCGTTAAGAGGAGACTTGGCGATTAAGAGGCTACTATATAAAGGTACCAAGGCAAGGCTTGGAAATTTAATCCAAGAGATCAAGAATTCTTGCCTAGCCTCTCTCCCTCTCCTTCTCTCCCTCTCCCTCTTCTAGTGCCGCCGGCCCTAGAGCCCTCCCCCTTTGCCGTGAGCTTTCACCACCAAGAAGAGGCCGAAGAAGAAGAAGAAGCGGGTGCGACTCCTTCCTTCCTCACGGAATCTTGATTCCGTTCTTCGTTTGGTGGTTAGTCTTTCATCTCTCTTTTGATATTCTTGTCGTGCCTTTGGAGAATCTAGTAGTTCTTGTCGGCACGAAACTCGTGGCTTTGCGAAGTCATCCCGAAGAAAACTCGGCGTGGACGTGAATAGAGGCGGAGCTTCCAAGGGATGCTACGGTTGGATCTCGTCCCTTTCTACGAGTTACGCGAGGTATTAAGTAAATTAGTTTACTTTCTGCAAAATTTTAAATGTATGATCGTGTCTCCACAACATAAGGTTGCATGCTAGATACATGGATAAAATAATTTGAGAAATTATTTATGCTAAACCTTCCGTTGCACGTAATTAAATTTTAAAATTACGAACCTGTATCCATGTCAACATGCACCCGGTCACAACACTAACATGTAAGTCAATTAATGACTTGAGATCACAAGTCATGGATATATGATATCAAGTTGACACATGAGTATACATTAGAGAATGTGTACTAAATTGACCCACCATGAGAAAGTTTCATAGATTGTCATATGAATGTCATAAACTTTTTCATGTGACTAGTAGTATGAATAATTTTTAGATTTGAAGTCACTACGGTTCCCTACATAAGGAGTTTTGTACTTTGGTATCGTCAAACGTCACCCGTAATAGGGTAGACTATAAAGGCAATCACTGAGTATGTAATGAATTATGCAGAGGGATGTGAGTGATATAGATGAGATCTATCCCTCCCATATGATAGGAGTTATATTTGTGGGCCCCTTGATCGAGTAGGACTACTAAAACGTATGATCATGCTCAAATGAGTCAATATGAGATATTGAGCTCATTTGTTTGAGTGAGTCTACTCGTGAATCAAGAAACACAAGATTGATTGAGGATAACACGATCTTGTTAGTGATATGAGAGAAGTGTCCTAAGGCAATCGCCTTATGATTGTAAACATTTATTTTAATAAATGATAATTCACTATTTGAGTATACATGTTTGTGTATTTGATTGGGATCTTAAACTCATCTACTGAATGTCCGCAATAGAATTTACAGCATAAGAGAATTTGTGATGGGATCACAACTAGTGATTATCTCTACATGTGCAATTGTGAAGTATTGAAAATATCCCTAGTCGATGAATTGATAAAAACGGACACTATCAATTCTGTTGAGACTAGCATGGGTTATTCTCTAATCAGTTGATTCTCACTGGCTGGTGACATTGGGATGTCCGGAGATAAACATGGATGCCAGTTAAGGGAACTAGTTCATTGGAGTGACTAGCTGTAAAACTTCATATGGTAATCTACATATAGATATGTCAATGAAGTTCTTACAGCAGCTTAAGTGCGATGTTCCTTTGACTTGCGGTGTTCAAGTCATCTTGGTCATGGAGACTTATACTTTAACATCTTAAGCAAGCATCTCCAAGGAGGTGTGGACCCAGGATGATTGGGTATAAGCCGAAGTACCCGAAGATGTTTGAGCAGCCTACAAAGGATTCACCACTCCTTGCGAGGAGATGTATACCCAGGCCTATCATCGGATTGTTACTCAAAGCCTCTGGCCAGAGCATGTCATGTTTAGAGTATGAGTCTCTTAAATACATGAGAGTAATTAGAAATCCAAAGGACGAGAGAACGTTACTTGGGTGACAAGAACAAATTTTTCATAGTGGATAGCAACTGTGAAATCTGATTAAAGTATCAACTAACACCACATCCTAAGCAAAGATAAATCCCAAATGGTAGCTCAGGCAACCCATTATAAAAATTCAAATGGAACAAGCCAATGCTAATTTTAGCATGTTTACAACTGCGATTTATAGTAACCTAACTCCAAATCTGTTAACTGCTAATCAACTCTAATCCTATAGGTATCAAACGGCCAAACCATTATAAGATCCAAGGAACAAAGCTAAAACCCATTCCAAAAATAATTCTCTACTTAAAAGAAAATTATGGAAGATCAACTCATCCATTCCTAAACAAAAATCAAAGTCAAACTTCTGATCCAACAGTGACCTCATGGCAAACCAGGGCATACGATCGAAACCCAAAACATCTCATACAATCAAATTCAAAATCAACCCTAACATTAAGATCACAAGAACAATCCGATCAGAAGCAATTGAGATCCAATTAGGCCACAAACAGCTACAAAATTCCACTTCTAAGACCTAAGTATCCAAGATCGATCGGAACATATGAAACCTTACCTGAGATCACGCTGGATTTGGGATCGCCTGAAGTCCTCTGCTTGGACGCAGCGGATCAGCCACGGAGCAGACGCAGATCTCCTTCCCACGAGCCCTAGGTTCACCCCAAGAGAAAAGAGCAAGATCGCCGTAGGGGAGGAGAAGGTCGGTGCGCCTTGGATCGTCGAAGCTCGGTAGGGAGCACTGCGTCAATGGATGGAGAAGCGAAGGTAGTCGTCGACTCAGATTGAGGAAAGGAGGAGGAACTGTGGCGAAGATCGTCGGTGTCGGTTGAAGGAGCGGAGGACTCGATCGGGGGAGAAGGAGAAAAGAAAAGGAATAGGGATTTCCGTGATCTGCCGAAAAGGGAGAAAGAAAGGAGACTAAGTAAAGAGTTGGTCTTTTGCACTTAAGTCCCTAGGGTTTTACTTAATTATACCCTAGTCCCCAAATTCCCGAATTATATACAAGGTGCCCCTCTAAATTTCCAACAATCCAACCTAGACCCTCAGTTTAGGTTTTCTTTCACTCCACTCCTTACAAGTTTCAGGTTTAAATCATTAAACCCCTGTTAATTTAAATTCGTAAACCTGGAAGTCACAAAATTTTTCGAAAAAAATTTCTATACCAGGTTTCGAGCCGCCGTATTTAACAGTTTACTTGCTAAACAGAGTCTCGACCAAGGTAGTCTCTACTATTCCATATGAGACATGGAATAGTAAGAAACCTCACTTAACTCACCTTAAGATATGGGGTTGTCCTGCTTATGTGAAGCGGACCATATCAGACAAATTGGATGCTAAGTCTGATAAATGTCTATTTATTGGATACCCTAAGGAAACGAAGGGTTACCAATTCTATCATCCCTTGGAACAAAAGGTGTTTGTTTCAAGGCATGCTGTATTTCTGGAAAAAGAATTTCTTTTACAAGAAAACAGTGGGAGTGGCATTGAACTTGATGAAGTTCAAGAAACTCCAATAGACATTACAGAGACACCTAGTCTAGACCCACAACCAATAACTCATAATGATGAGCTATCAGTTGAACCTAAAACAACACCACCTCTTCGTAGGTCTGATAGGACACGCAATATTCCAGAGAGATACGGATTTCTCGTAAGTGAATCGAACGACGTGTTACTCATAAGTGATGACGAACCTATCAGTTATGAAGATGTTCTGAAAAATTCAGAAAGGGACAAATGGCTTGAAGCCATGAAGTCGGAAATGGATTCCATGTACGAAAATCAAGTATGGGACTTGGTTAACCCACCTGAAGGGATTAAACCCATAGGGTGCAAGTGGGTTTTCAAGAAGAAAACCGACATGGAAGGTAATGTTGTTACCTTTAAGGCTAGATTAGTGGCAAAAGGATATCGTCAGAAACAAGGAATTGATTATGACGAAACCTATTCGCCAGTAGCTATGCTTAAATCCATTCGGATGCTCCTAGCCATAGCATCTCATTATGATTATGAGATATGGCAAATGGATGTGAAAACAACTTTCCTTAATGGAAACCTGCTTGAGGATGTATACATGATACAACCTGAAGGTTTCACATCGGTTGATAAAACCAAAGTATGCAAGCTTCGACGATCCATATATGGACTAAAGCAAGCATCCAGGAGCTGGAACATCCGTTTTGATGAGACAATCAAAGAGTTTGATTTCTCACAAAATCCTGACGAACCTTGTGTGTACAAGAAGGTTAGTGGGAGTGCAGTCGTATTCCTAGTATTATATGTCGATGACATATTACTTATAGGAAATGATATATCAGTCTTACAGACAGTTAAAATTTGGTTGTCCAAAACTTTCTCCATGAAAGACCTGGGAGAAGCAACCTATATCCTTGGGATTAGAATCTATAGAGATAGATCAAAATGGTTGCTTGGTCTTTCGCAGTCTACATATATAGACCGAGTGCTAAAAAGGTTTAGCATGTTGGAACCCAAGAAAGGCTACCTTCCCATCAGGCATGGGATCAACCTTTCAAAGTCTATGTGTCCGCGCACAGAAGACGAGAGGATTTGCATGAATAAGATTCCTTATGCATCCGCAATAGGATCAATCATGTATGCTATGTTATGTACTAGGCCCGATGTATCGTATGCTCTGAGCGTCACAAGCAGATACCAGTCGAATCCAGGAATGGATTATTGGGCGGCTGTCAAGACAATCCTTAAGTACTTAAGAAGAACTAAGGATGTGTTCCTAATATATGGAGAAGGAGATATGGTAATACGTGGGTATACAGATGTCAGTTTCCAGACAGATAAGGATGACTCCAAATCGCAGTCTGGATACGTATTTGCTTTGAATGGAGGCGCAATAAGTTGGAAGAGTTCCAAACAAGACACCGTAGCGGATTCTACCATGGAAGCGGAATATATCGCAGCTTCGGAAGCAGCAAAGGAAGCAGTCTGGATTATGAAGTTTGTCTCCGAACTTGGTGTGGTTCCAACCATTGATGAAGCAGTGCCGGTTTACTGCGACAACAATGGAGCTATTGCACAAGCAAAGGAACCAAGGTCTCATCAGCGATCCAAACACGTGCTTCGCCGCTATCATCTGATCAGAGAGATTATAAGTAGGAATGATATACAAATTGAGAAAATTCCCACTGAAAGGAATTTAGCAGATCCTTTAACTAAGGCCTTGCCTCAGAGCAAGTTTGAGGGTCATGTTAGAGCCTGTGGTATTGGATATCGTAGCGATTGACATTAGGCCAAGTGGGAGTTTGTTAGTGATATGAGAGAAGTGTCCTAAGGCAATCGCCTTATGATTGTAAACATTTATTTTAATAAATGATAATTCACTATTTGAGTATACATGTTTGTGTATTTGATTGTAATCTTAAACTCATCTACTGAATGTCCGCAATACAATTCACAGCATAAGAGAATTTGTGATGGGATCACAACTAGTGATTATCTCTACATGTGCAATTGTGAAGTATTGAAAATATCCCTAGTCGATGAATTGATAAAAATGGACACTATCAGTTCTGTTGAGACTAGCATGGGTTATTCTCTAATCAGCTGATTCTCACTGGCTGGTGACATTGGATGTCCGGAGATAAACATGGATGCTAGTTAAGGGAACTAGTTCATTGGAGTGACTAGCTGTAAAACTTTATATGGTAATCTACATATAGATATGTTAATGAAGTTCTTACTGCAGCTTAAGTGCATGTTCCTTTGACTTGCGGTGTTCAAGTCATCTTAATCATGGAGACTTATACTTTAACATCTTAAGCAAGCATCTCTAAGGAGGTGTGGACCCAGATGATTGGGTATAAGCCGAAGTACCCGAAGATGTTTGAACAGCCTACAAAGGATTCACCACTCCTTGCGAGGAGATGTATACCCAGGCCTATCCTCGGATTGTTACTCAAAGCCTCTGGCCAGAGCATATCATGTTTAGAGTATGAGTCTCTTAAATACATGAGAGTAATTAGAAATCCAAAGGACGAGAAAGACACTACTTGGGCTAGGTGTGACGTAGTCAGCCTAGTGGGGACTGACACAAATAGACCGTGTCCTGAACCAAGTGGGTATAAGATGGTGAAGGGAATGGGGCACGATTCATTAGAGCTGCTGAAGGGTTTCAGAATTATTTCTGAGGTCAACCGTTGATCTTTCGATTAATTGGGGGTCATGATGTACTACTAGGTGTCACTCATGATCGTTCTATAATTGGTTGATTATAGACGGCCAACATAAATCGAAAGCCTATTTAGTCACACGCACTACGAGTAATCCGAGGGATTTAAAATGAGTTGAAAATTGGATTTTCCAATCAAGAGAAATAAGTCGAATCTGAATTTATCAGAGGCGCATTGGAAGCTTAAAATGGCTAAGTCTTTTGAAGGCTTATTGGGCGAATTAAATGAGTTTAATTCGCGAGGAGAAGGGCTTGGTGTGGCCGACCAAAGAGGGTGCCCACCCTCTTTGGTTTGGCCGGCCACCACATGGAGGGAAACCAATTTATTTGGTTTAAATTATAAAATAAAACAAATGCGATTTGTTTTATAAAATTATGGATAAATAAATTGATATAAAGAAATTTATATAAAGAGATTTATATAAAGAAATTTATATAAAGAAATTTATAGAAATTTATTCTTTTATGGAAATTAAAATGAACCATGGATCAGTTTATTTTAATTTTATAAAATCAATTATGAATTGATTTTTCCCTGATAAGAAAAAATTTATAAATTTCTTGTAAATTTTATTCCATAATAAAAGGAGAGATGTATTTGTTTTATTATAAAGTTAGTTATAATAAAACTAGGCCTAACGGAATAATTCATAAGAAAATTTATAAGATAAATTTCTTATGAAAATTTATTCCATTAATTCCGTTAAAGGGGAGACTTGGCAAGGGAGAGACTACTATATAAAGGAACCAAAGGCAAACCTTGAATACCAATCAATTAATCAAGAGATTATTAGCTCCCTCTCTCTCTCTAAACTCTCTCTCTCTCTAGGGTCGGTGCCCCTTTCTCTCTCTAGGGCTGACTCTCTCTCCTCCCCTAGGGGCGGCGCAGATCCCAAGGGTGGCCGAGAGCTTCATCCACCAAGAAGGTGCCGAAGAAGAAGAAACGGATCGCGACTCCTTCCTTCCTTTCCTGGAATTTTGATTCCGTTACTTGGAGGTTAGTTTCCATCTTTTCTCTCTTGATATTCTAGTTGTGCCTTTAGAGAATCTAGTAGTTCTCGTCGGCACAAAACTCGTGGCTTTGCGAAGTTATCCCGAAGAGAACTCGGCGTGGACGCGAATAGAGGCGGAGCTTCTAAGGGACGCTACGGTTGGATCTCGTCCCTTACTTCGAGTTACACGAGGTATTAAAGTAAATTAGTTTACTTTTTGCAAAATTTTAATTTATGATCATGTCCACACATCATAAGGTCGCATGCTAGATATGTGGTTAAAAATAATTTAAGAAATTATTTATGTTAATTCTTCCGCTGCACGTAAATATTTTAAAATTTACAAACCCGTATCCTTGTCAACATGCACCCGGTCCCAACAGATCTATGCCTCATTGGCCAATCTAGATATCATGGATAGAATGACAAGGTCATACACTATCATAGTCACGGAGGTTTAGTCGGATCTCGACTTTTCTTGTTACTTGGGTAGCAATGATGCATTGCTAGATGCCGCTCATTGCTTATGTGTCTAGAGGGTTTAGGGACATTGCCAACGTCGCGAGAACCTATTGGGTCACACACTAAGGACACGATGCTTCGGAGATTAATTGATCTTAGTTTGACTAAGATTTGATCCAAATTAGATTAATTGAGTTAGACTCAAGTGAATCCAATTAGATTATGAGATTGAGTCTAATTTGAGTTAGACTCATTTAGATTAGACTCAATAACATTTGAATGAGATATTAATTCATTAAAATGTTTAATGAATTAATAATAGATGAAGATGAATAATTTTCTCTTCATTGGATGAAGAGAAGGTGAATACTCAAAAATGTAAAACATGTGTTTCATTGGTTTTATTGGTTTTAATGTGGGAAAACTAAAGAGACAAAAACTCTTCATATTCATGAAATGAATATAAAAGAGTTCAGCTTACATTTTGGGGGAAATTTAGTGATTTTTTCTCTCTTTCTCCTCTTCTCCCTCTTTGGTTAAAACTCATCTTTGGGGTTCTTGGTGTTTTTGTGAACTACCTTAAGTTTCTAGCACAACTAAGGTAGTTTTCTCCAAAGTTGAGATATCGTGTTCATGTGGATACGCATAGAGGTAAGGACACTTAAACGTGGAAGAGATCCGGCGTACCTTAGACAAGCGGGATAAGTGAAGGGCACGCTCCAAAGGTATACATTTTGGATAGATCTATTAGATAGATGAACTTCATACAAGTTTTCTTTCGCATGGATTGCTTGAGGGATCCTTTTTCCGCTTTGAATTTTATTATCATGTTGCATAGGATTCCCTACACAACCTTAACCTGCCAGGACTTTACGTCTCATGTCAATTCCTTGTTGGACTTTCGACGGCCAAGTGTCCAATCAATTAGGATATACTTTGACTTTTCTTTTGCCAACTGCCTGTTGAACTTTCGATCACCAAATGTTAGTCAACAGTGACCCACTTAAACTTTTCTATCTTGTCAAGTATTTGGTTAACCTTGACCTACTTAACTTTTCGCTTAACCAACTTAACATATTGATCAAATATCAAAATCCCAATTTGAGTCAACTCGAGCTTGGTCAACCTTGATCAATAGTTGATTGCGCCAATAGAAAGAAGCTAGCTACAAGTTAGCACACATGAGATGAAAGGATATAAGAGCGAATTACACTAGAAGGCCGAGTGATGACGAGGAATCGATTAATGGGTGTGATTGATAACAATGCCAATAGCTCAAGTGTTTGTTACAGGGCCGAGGGATTGACCGTTAGGGCCCTGATCGTGCTTTTGTTTGCAAGTATTTTTAATGGGACAAGGACAAGTAGTCGGGGTAGTTTTCCTGCAAGCAATGGGATTTTCCGTAGGCGGCGAGAGTTTGGGGGCATCACCACGCTTCACAGCACATACGTCAGAGGGATAGGCAGAAATGGTAGGAGTAGCAATAGGAGAGGAAAGAAAAGTAACATAATCTTTAGAGAGAAAAAGTGCTCTGTCTGGAGTGATCAAGAAATTGAGGCCAAGAATAAGGGGAATAGTTTTATGAGGCATAGGTCTTACCCAAAGTTGGGATAAAGAGAGAGGAGAGTTGTAATTCCCACAATAAGTAAAGAAATGTAAGTGGACATTCTTGACAAATTTGTGACAAGAAATAGTTTGACCTTCAAATTGGGTACTTAAGAGAGGAGTATTAGTATGCTTAAGTAAGTCGGGTGGCAAAATGGATAACAGAAGAGTTTCATCTACTGTGGATGTGGTGGCACCACTATCAATAAAAGCATGTAGAGAGAACTCATGACCATGTATATTTAAAATACATTGTACCCTAATGTTTACCATAGTACCTGTATTACACATACTGGGAGTTTGGACAAAAACAAATTCTGTATTTTCCGATTCTTCTAGAAGTATTGCTTTACCTTTATTAGCAAAGGCTACTTGTTCTCGAAATTGGGTTAATTCAGTTTCTAAGACATTAAGTTTGGTTTCCAATACTGCCACTCGGATTTCTAATAAGGTGTTTCGTGTGCTACCTCGAATGGTATGAGTTGTTGGTATAAAAATGTCAAAAATGGATTGTAAGCACAGATTGCAACATTATTTTCTGCATAGTTTACAAGTACCTTTTTGAAGGACTGAAGGATAATAGCCACAGATAAAACAAGGTATATTATTTGCTCCTTCTTTCAAAGTCCAATTATGTAGACAAAGTTTTTGGTCCGCTTTTAAATCTGCCATAGTTTGAGGAATTATGGTATGAAACATTAATTCAAACGCTTGGAGTTGTTCTAGTACATAATTCATAATTGTCTTGAGGGTCCGAGAAATCAAGTGAGTAGGGAAATAAAGAAGGCTGTGAAAAGGAATTTACTAAAGTATAATCAGTGGAGGAATTGACTTCTTCAAAGTCTTCTACTGATACTATGGAATATATTGAAGACGTGTCTGACACATCTGAGTGTATTTCAATTAAATCAAGATTAGTACATCCTATGAGTGTGGCTTCCCTACTATATAGGTTTTTGCCATTAGGACATGCTGATGATAAATGTCCTGGTTTGTTACAGGCAAAGCAGGTAATGGTATTAGCATAAGTTTTCTTTAGTTTAAATTTTCTGACATGTTTGTATTTATTTAAGTAAGGCTTCTTTTCTTTGCTTTTACGAACATAATAAGTTTTCTTGGGTTTGTATTTTGGTTTTTGTTTTATTGGGGGCCCTATTCTTTTCCTGTAAGGGGTATTTGTTGGTTTGTTAGTTCCGTATTGCTGTGGTGTATATATTTGGCTGCAAAATCCATATTGTTGATTTTTAAGTTGTTTTTGAATATGGATATAAGTATATTTTTCCTTTAAAATAGTTAGAATATGTTGGATTCTAACTCCTATATTATCATAAGCAGGGCAAACGTGTAGATCCGTCCAAGCTTTATGTATTTCTTTACCTAAGTCACCAGGTAATTTACTAAATAATCTTTCTCCTAAAACTGAATTATAGTAATTTCTTGATACTACAGTAAGAGCTAAAAAGTCGTTACAAAAGGGTTTGATATAGGCCCAGTTAAATAATTGTAGTTGTTCTAAATCTTTCATAGCTTCCTTTTGTCTAATATCTAAACCAGTATTGGCATCCCTGGCTGTAAGCAATCTATGAATAGCGTAACAAAAATTCAAAATATTATTTCCTTGAGCGGCTGTTCTAGCAACTTCTTCTGGAAAGTTAAGTTTAAAATCTTCCCATGTTGCTCTTGCTACGTCTCCTAGGTAATTTTCACCAACACGTATCATAACTTCTCCTGTTTCTATGTCTAATTCATATTTTGCTTGATAATCTCTTTTAACAGAGACTATCCATTGTTCTAAGTAAGTATCATATAATTGGGGATCGCATTCAGTAATATTTAGTAATACCGAGTCTTTTCCAAAGAAAGTCATTTCTGGAGGTCTCCTCCTTCCTATAGTCCTTACTAACGGATTATTATTAGTATAAGGAGGAATCCTAGTCCTAGGTGGATGACCTTGTCCATAATTCATAGTTCTCATCGTACTTTATGGTAAACGGACTTCATAGGGTTTTGTATTAGAAGTAGCAGATGATTATGCTGAATTCATATAATTTTGTGAGGGAAAAGGGATAAGAGGAAGAGAAGAAGATTAACTTTGTATGTCTTCTTCTCCTTTTTGTGCAATTATGTTGCATAAGTCATCCAAATATAATGTCCGGTTGTTTGGGAGTTGCTGATTAAGTTTGGCAAACTTTTCTAAGTCCTGAACTTCAGGATCAGTAAAGAATTGAGCTATTTCGGCTGGCAGATATACATATTCTTCTAAATCATCAAAAAAAAATCTGATTTAAGCATCATATGATAAGCCTGTTGTGGTTTCGTTGTATGTCCTGTTAATGTAAAATACGGCAATTCGAAAATCCGGACCAGAAAATTTTTCGGGATTTTTCCGGATAGAGTCTAGGGTTTCCGGCCCTACGGAAGGGGCCAAGGGGCTTTATTCTAAAAATTTAAAACTTACCAAGGGTTTACGGGTAAACTCTTAAATTATGAAAGGGTAAATAATCTAACCCTAGAGATTTTGGCAGGTGGATTAAAATAAAGTGGAGGGTTAAATAACTAAAAACCCTTATCCTAAGAGTAAGATTTGAATTTCTGAAAGTGGAGGGACCTTTTTGCAAAAAGCCCCCCTTTGGTATTAAAACTCTCGGCCGAAACCCCCTAGCCGCAGACTCCTCCACTCGTGCCCTAGCCGCCGCCGAAGCCGCGCCGACTCCTTCTCTTCTCCCCTTCCGCGTGCCCTAGCCGCAGACGCGCCGTCTTCCTCCTTCGTTTTCTCCCTCTCCCTTCGCGAACCCTAGCGCAGCCGCAAGCGCCGACCCGACGCTGTCTTCTTCCTCCCTCTCCGGTGCTCTTCTCTCTCGGGATCACATTGACATCATCGACCCCTCTCCGCCTGAGTTGTGCCCTAGCTCCTGACTGCGGTGCCATATAGATCGAGCAAGCTAACTGAGCTCATCTCTTGGGCGTTTATCTACTAGCACGGGGACAAGGGGTGGATGACAGCACGAAATTGGTAAGCTCAGGACTTGTTCTATGGCTATATTCAAATTGAAATGTGGGAGGTTGCTCTGTGGGGGAGTTCTGGATGTTTGGGATTTAGACTCAAATTCAGTGGTGCAAAGGTTAAGATGCCCTGCAAATGGATCCGTGTTTGATCCTTGTTTACCTTGAATTCTTGAACACAGATCCATTTGGAGCACGATTTGGGATGGTTTACATGGTTGTAGATTGTCTTTCATTTTCTTTGTTGGTTTCGAATTGAAGATGGGTTACGGTTGAGGGCTGGATGATGCTACTGTGGGAATTCGAATTTGAGATGGATCATGGTGTATCATTGGGTTGCTGTTCGTGGCTTGTTTTGGTATTTAAAAAGCTAATTGCTTCTTGTAAGGATTAAATTTTTAGGGATCGCAAAAGGTTGCAGAGAACTGATATGTTTGGAATGTTAGATCTATTTAATGCGTTTAGTGGCGATTTGATCTCGATGTTTCCTTTTGAGAAGTTGTTGAGTTATGCTTAGATGATTGTGTTATATTGAGCTGTCATGAGTGTGCTAAGAAGGAAACTGTGTTTTGCTTTGAATTGGTTTAGAGATCTGTTATGGTTTTCAATTGGAATGAGCATAGAGTAGTGATTTCTATTTTGAAAATGTGAAGCCGCATGGATCTGCTAGGGCTGTGAGAGCTTTAATTTTTGGATTTGATGTCCTGTTTTTGAGGTTGTCCTAGTGTTGATTGTGTCATTGGATTTAGCCTATCGGGTTGTACCATTAGTCTTGTGGTGTGATACCATGTAAAAACTATGGTGAAAGGTAGCAATGTTGTTTAGAATCAAAGGATAGCTTTGTTCTCTTGGAGCTATGAGGTGGATGTCTTTGGGAAGGTTGAGATGGTAAGGGATTGGTCCATTATCCAATCTACAGTAAAGTTAGTATTAGATTTAGCTATTCATTTTATATGTAACTAGCTAAATAACATGTATTGATACAGGACACCGAGTTGCTTTTGGACTTCTGGACGGGAGGTTCCTATTTGATACGGGCTTCTACGATTGAGGCGGGTACCCTTTGACTTATCTTTTAGATATTGTCATATTATTATAAATAGCAGTAAGATTATACGCTAGCCTTGGTTATTATGTCTGTTCTGGATACTGTTAGTTATCCTTGAGTTATCATGTCTGTTCTGGATACTTGTTAGTTATCCTTGAGTTATCATGTCTATTCTGGATACTTGTTAGTTATCCCTGAGTTATTATGCATGTCCTGGATACTTGTTAGTTATCCTTGAGTTATCATGTCTGTCCTGGATACTTGTTAGTTATCCCTGAGTTATTATGCATGTCCTGGATACTTGTTAGTTATCCTTGAGTTATCATGTCTGTTCTGGATACTTGTTAGTTATCCCTGAGTTATTATGCCTGTCCTGGATACTTGTTAGTTATCCTTGAGTTATCATGTCTGTTCTGGATGATTGTTAGTTATCCCTGAGTTATTATGCCTGTTCTGGATACTTGTTAGTTATCCCTGAGTCGTTATGCCTGTTCTGGATACTTGTTAGTTATCCCTGAGTTATTATGTCTGTCCTGGATACTTGTTAGTTATCCCTGAGTTATTATGCCTGTTCTGGATACTTATTAGTTATCCCTGAGTTATCATGTCTGTTCTGGATACTTATTAGTTATCCCTGAGTTATTATGCATGTCCTGGATACTTGTTAGTTATCCTTGAGTTATCATGTCTGTTCTGGATACTTGTTAGTTATCCCTGAGTTATTATGTCTGTCCTGGATACTTGTTAGTTATCCTTGAGTTATCATGTCTGTTCTGGATGCTTGTTAGTTATCCCTGAGTTATTATGCCTGTTCTGGATACTTGTTAGTTATCCCTGAGTCGTTATGCCTGTTCTGGATACTTGTTAGTTATCCCTGAGTTATTATGTCTGTCCTGGATACTTGTTAGTTATCCCTGAGTTATTATGCCTGTTCTGGATACTTGTTAGTTATCCCTGAGTTATTATGCCTGTCCTGGATACTTGTTAGTTATCCCTGAGTTATTATGCTTGTTCTAGATATTTGTTGGTTATCCCTGAGTTATTATACAGTTAGTTCTATACAGTCTCAAGTATTGTCATATCTATATGTATGCTTAGATATCGTGAGGTATCTCTTGTGTTTGACATTGAGAGATCTGTAGATTTCGGCCAGTATACCTTGTAGGTTACCTGTATTTCCTGTTATAGGATTTCAGACTGAGACTTAGTATACTGAGGACTTGGGGAGGGAGGTATGTGTATCTATCATACACCATCCTTGCATTGTTGCATGCCGGCGATCAGCGACTCCCTTGTGGTTGAGCCTAATCGTCTTCCGGCACATGATATGCACACACGGCCACTCATGGGTTAGTGGATACCGCTGGGTGTGTGCATTTGCTCTGTACTGCTCCGCTCGTCCGCTCATGGGTAGTGGTTTCGGAGCGTGGTAGTAGGCAGGGATCCCTTCTCTTACCATAGACCAGAGAAGATGAGAGAGATATCTCCCCCATATATACATGGGGCGGAGTGTTTACTCCACCAGCATCCTGTCCACTCGGTCACTCAGGAGCAGTGATGGCAGAGTGCTGACAGTGTCACGGCTCTACCCACTCGGCCGACACAGTATCGCCTGTCTCGGTGGCTTGACTGGAGTTAGGGGGTGACCATGGCATTGCACCATGTGCATATTTTGCATCGTGCATTGTTTGCTGCACTTGATTGCTGCACTTGTTTGACATGCATATTCTGGAGACTTGTTATCTGAGATTATATGTCTATTGATATTCCCTTGGTACATATTATCCTCTTTTCAGGTTAGATGGACTCCGGTATGTATCTTTATTCAGTATCTTCAGTATACCCTTTCCTATTTTTCATATGAGGTTGTATCAGCGTAGACTTCTATTGTTATTATAACATACTATGCATATCTGCTGGGTATTCGCTGAGTTATGGACTCACCCCGTTGCCATATATGTTTTTATTTCAGGTTGAGATACTTGGAGTCGCCAGAAGAGCCCAGCAGCTAGTCCCTACCCATCGCGACCGTAGGATTTTGTTTTGTACTTGTTAGTGCATTGTTTTATTTTCCGTTTAGCGATTTGTATATGTCCTATGTGTCGTGTGCCCTAAAGGGCTTTTGTTGTATTTGTTGTTTCGTCATAAGTCGGACCGGTCCGCAGTCAGGTATGATTTACTTAGTTGTCTTGTGTTTTTATGTAGTGTTTATCTATATTTTGAGGCCTGAGGCCAATTAAACTGCGTGGTCGTGTTCTGTGTATGTGTAAATTGTCCGCCGGACAGGGGAGGTGCTGTCCGATTTTATATTGGATCAGCGGCTCCTGGGTCTCGGGGCGTGACAGTTAAAGCTAAGTGTTTCTTTCCTAATTAGAAAAGAGTGGTTCTTAATTCTGATTGAGTTATATTCATTAACTGTAAAGTATCAGAAGTTTGTACAGAATTTTGTTCTTCTAACTCTGTAGAAGTGGGTTGATATCCAGAAAAACGTACAGATAGATTATCATTTTTATCTTTATACATTAATGACGATGTAGGTTTTAATGTTATATCAGGATTTTTCAATTGTATGTTCCATTCTAATCCTGCTAATAATTCCGAGTTGTACTCCCTTGGTTTTAAAAAGTGAATGCCTTTAGTTGTTAAGGCTTTGATCATATTAGTAACAGAAATTTTAAATTGATTATGCATATGATTCATGGTTTTGCCTAAGAATATCAAGTCTAATTGCAAATTGTCTCCTTGAAATTGTCCATATTCTTTTGCTTGTATATGGATTTTAATATGTTTGACAAAGTCTCTTATAGTCATATTAAAATTGGGGCATAAATAAGTGATTCCTAAATTACTATTCATGTCTACTTCAATTAAACCTATTATGACTTTTTCTGTATCAGAAAAGTGAGTATCATGCAATACTAACAGTACTTTTCCTCCTAGTCTGACTCTAGTTAAACCTCAAACACGATTAACCCTAAATGTATATAATTATGTTTACGAAGATATAGGCTTTTTGTTCCATCTTCGGACATTAAGTTTAGCTGCACTTCTCCTCCATCAGGGAGATGAAGAGCTTCTTGTCTATGGTGTCTGTATACTGAGGTAGAAAAATTAAGTAATCCTTGACTATATAATTTTTTTTAGGTTTAAAGGATTTAGTTGTTCATTTGAAAAGATGGTTAAGTCTTTTTCAACATCTATAATTTCTTCTAGTCTATGTGGAACAAGGGTTGACATACTATTTCTTCTAGTCAACAATGAGTCTATCCAAGAAGTGGTGTTGGTTTCTGTTGCTCTTATAGTATGAGAAGGCACAGTAAAAGATTCAGTTTTTGTGAGATTCATTTTTATAAGTTAAAAACTTTGATGTTGTTGGTGCTTGTTTAGAAATTGGCTTGCCTATAGATAATTGACCCCAAAATAAGTTTTTCTACAGCTAACAGTTTATTATCTATTAGAGAGAGTCGATAATGTAATGATGAGACTAAGACTATTAAAGTATTATTTTGTTGTATTAAAAGTTAATCTCCTTTACCAGTAACTTCTTGCTGACAATATCCGTCTTTTTTTGTTACTGAGAATTGTTTTGAGTATTCTACAGCTTCTTCATAATAAGTATTTTCAAATCTCAATTTGTTCATTTATATTTGATTTCCTCTAAAAGTTTATGTATATTTTCTAATTTTTCATATAGTTGTTGTTTATTTGTAGCTATAATGTCTTTAGACTGTCCTAACAAGTCTTTTATTTCTGTTTCAGGTGCCTTACTGAGCTCTTTCTTTTTAAGCAGGGAGAAATTTTTAGATTGACTAAGTTTGATATAGTCTAGGTTTCTAAATAGTTCAAAAAGTAGTTGTTGAGTTTGTCTAAGTGAGGAAGAAAAGGTTTCTAACTTTTGTTCTACAAATTGTTGTTGTTTTTCTATGGTGATTCCTATACTAATTATTAAATCTGTAAGTGAATTCAAGTGTGGGTTTTCTAAGTGTATACAATGAGTAAGAGCTTTTGATCTTATATAACAACTATGTTTATTCTGATCTACTGTAATAATTGTTCTTGGGTGTAAAGCAATATCTAAGTAGTTTAAAGAGGTTAAGTTCATAGACTATCTTGGGTCCAAAGTCATAATAAGCTCTGATACCAAAATCTTTTGGTTGTGTGTTTTTTTTTAAAAAGGCAATTTCTGTTTTGTTTTTGTTGTGGAATAATCTAAATCTAGAAGGTTAGTTTTGCCAAAACTATCTCACCAATAAGCCTCACCTAGTAAGACGCCTCAGTTTTATAGTTTATGTTCTCCTCTTGCCCCGACACTGTTCAGGTCTTATGTCTACCCTCTTGGTATGTGGCCTTACTTTTGTCAGCACAGGTCTTATAGAAGATAAGATAAACAGAACAATCTTCGTCTTTAGCTAGTTACCGTTCTCAGAGATACTGGGATAAGGACTGAGGATTGTTGATAGCAGAAGCAAAAAACCAGAGCCTTCTAGACTTGGAATCAAGCTTAAGCTATGAGTCTCATATGTTGGAACCCGGATGGCTAGAGAGGGGGGGTGAATATAGCCAATCACTTGGACTTTAAGCACTTAGCGAATTTCTGCACTTCACTTTGTTAGTAGCACAGCGGAAGTATGAAACCAAAGTATGCAGAAAACAGAAAACGAAAGGAAACAAACATAACTAGCAAGATCACTAACAAAGAGGGTTTACAAGGTTCGGGGATAACTTGCCCCTACTCCTTGGCGTGCCCTTAAGGTGGGTGATCCCTTGATCGTCGACAGATCAAGTCCCGGTTATCACCGGATAGAAAGCAACCTCCTTCTCGGTGGAGAAACCTCTCCACAGCGTTTCAATCACAGATATATGTTTAAGCACAATGAAACAACAAGAAAGATCTTACTTAGCACTTAGCAAAGACAAGAACATAGCAAGCTCCCTCAAAGCTCCACCCAGCGACGATCTCACGCAAGAGCCTTCTCCTCGTGTCTTCTCGATGTTGGACTCAGAGCTCCTTGTTCCTTCTTTCTATCGCTTAAGTAAGAAATGGTTGCTACACAGATTGTAGTTGCTTGCACAAGATGATAGAACTTCAGAGCACACAAGCAGGATGTGGAGAACTTAAAGGCGCTGCAAGAACTCAATTCGCGAACTCTACTTCAGACGAAGCTTTCTTCCACCCTTTTTTTTCTCCACTCAGTATCAGGTGACACCATCTCCTGCAGCCTCCAGCTGCTTCCCTGCCAACGCCAGCTACCACTGTGCTCTCCCTGGACTTCCTGAGCCTCCCTCAGCCAAGCTCCAGTCTGCAGCTCCAGCCGTTGCAACCTGAGATGGAAAACGGACAAACCTGCTCCAAGGAAAGGCCACCATTGACTCTCCTTGAGTGTTTGAATCCTTCCCTGTCACCTGCAGCTTAATCAGTGTGTTAGAGCAGCATATCACACAACAAATCATATATCAGATGTTAAGCGCAGAGAATCGGATATGTTCAGACGCGATCAGAGCGTCTGACAGTGCATTTTGAATTAAAGTGATTGGTCACCGGACCTATCAGAGGATCTCCTGATCGGCCACCAGACCGATCAGGATGGGTTCAGACCGATCAGGCTTAGTCCTGATCGATCCCCAACGCTCAATCAGAAATCGCGATTTCTTTGGGACTCTCCTGGACCGATCACCAGACCGATCCCAGGTTGTGGATCGATCACCGGACCGATCCACCCCTATTCTAGGCGATTTCTGAGATTCGCAGTTCAAACCTCCTGATCGGTTACCTGACCGATCAGAGGTTCTCCTGATCGGTCACTAGACCGATCAGATCATGACCAGACCGATCAGGCTTCGTCCTGATCGATCTTAGTGAAGAACCCGCGAAGCTGGATCGTTCTCCAGAACGATCTGCACAGTGAGTCAGATCGGTCACCAGACCGATCAGGAGCAGATCAGCAGGGGAACTCAACCTCACTGTATGCTCCCTGATCGGTCACCAGACCGATCAGGAGCCTGCCAGTGGGCGAAACGCATACTCCCTAATCGGTCACCAGATCAATCAGGAGCTGCACAGTAGGTTCCCAACCTCACTGTGTGCTCCCTGATCGGTCACCAGACCGATCAGTTATTGCTGGATCGGTCACCAGACCGATCCAGGACGGATCAGCGTGCCAGCTTCCCTGATCGATCACCAGACCGATCCAGGGACTCAAACCTAGCCCTCCAAGCTAAGTTTTCATCCACCTTAGCCCTCCAAGCTAAGGATTTTTCACCTAACCCTCCAAGTTGGGAATTTGCACCTAACCCTCCAAGTTAGGACTTTTCACCTAGCCCTCCAAGCTAGAACTTTTCACCCAACCCTTCCGAATTAGGACTTTTCCAAACCTAGCCCTCCAAGCTAGGACCTGACCCTCCAAGCCAGGACTTTTTCACCTAACTCTCCAAGATGGGAATTTGCACCTAACCCTCTAAGTTAGGACTTTTCACCTAGCCTTCCAAGCTAGGACTTTTCACCCACCTCTTCCGAATTAGGACTTTCCAATACCTAGCCCTCCAAGCTAGGATTTACCACACCTAACCATCCAGGTTAGGATTTTCCAACACCTAGCCCTCCAAGCTAGGATTTTCCATAACATGCCTGATCCACGATCAGGACTTAATCATAATCAATAATCATCCACCTAAACTAAAATCGATGTCAACACCAAAACAACAATCAGGGTTAGACTGCATCAACATCATATTCTTAGCAAATTTATAAACTTAGAAGCATATCAAACATACAATCATTCAGAAACAAACTACAAACTGATAAACATACAAGCGTTCAGAAATATAACAAACTTACAAAGAGAGCTTGAGAGAAAACTACACAACTACTTAGAGAGTTCTTGCTCTGGGCTTGGTACCTTGAGCTTACAGAAGAGGAGTTTATATAGAGAGGGAAAGAAGAGGGGAGAAGGCTATGGAGAGCCTTGCTGGAGGATAAGTGAGCATCTACTTAGTGGAGGTTGAGTCAGAGCATCTGCTTTTCGTAGTGTTGGCTGTCGTCATGGCTTACGCTAAGTGGTGAGATGACGTCATTGCATACGTCTATGTTTCCATCATGTTGTTTACATTAGCTTCTTCAACAGAATCTAAGGATGGTAGAGTGGTGTTGGAGAATCATGGAGAGGACTAATGTACTTTCTGTTTATCTTGTCATTTTCTTGTTTTCTTTTGATAGAACTGGCAGAGTGTTTCATGTTGAGTAGTATAATTAAGATGGAAAAATTATACTCCAAGCTCTTTAGGCTAATAAAATTTTTCTGTGAATGTTTCTCCAGCTAGGAGATAAGTAGTTGAGTCTTCATATGGTTCCCAAAACCAAGAACCTCCTTGGACTGAGGCTCTCCAATGTTTTAATTGTTCTTCTATTAGTTTTGGAGAAGCCCATTCTTTGTCTAGTGTTAATGGATAGTCATCAAATGCATGTAAATGGACATTAATATCGAGGACATCGATTTTAATCAAGTGACGGGCTGGTTCTATTTTTAAGTTAATCCATTCGGGTGGAGAATTGTCTATAGTGCAAGAGACAAAGGTTTCTTTTTTTTCTAGAATGTATTGGAGTAGAATCTTGAATTTATAAGGGAAGTGCTGCACAGAGTCTAGATCATGTACCCATAGTTGTTGTAATAGTCCAAAGTCAAGTAGAGTTCAAGGAGTAATCAGTCTACCTCGATAATTCTTCTGTTCAAATTTTTCAAAGTGAATACAGGCTCTTCTGAAAGAGTATAGGAGTTGGCAGCGACATCCCATATCTAATAATTCTGATTTTGCACATTGAGGGAAAGCCTGTTTACATTTAAGTTTATATGAATATTCTTCCCCGTAAACAATAGTAATGCCTGGAGTAGGGTGGTTATGAAACCAAGTAAGAGCTTAATGTAATTCCATAAAGTGTTGACTAGTTGAGATAAAATCTCTAAGAAGTCTGATATATGCAAGTATATCTACAGGTAAATTTTTGTAACCTGACAGAGTACATTCTTCTTTCTTAAGACTTTTTGCTTCTAATATATCAAGTGATTGGTAGTCCATAGGTAGAGGACGAGTAGTTGAAGAAGTAGCCATATCTGGTTGTTGTAAGACTGCAGATAAATAGGTTTTGTCTTCTTGAGTAGATAGTTCATGTACTAGTGGGCTAATGAAGAAATTGGGCCCATGCTTACTACGTAAAATCTCATAAGCTTCAGCAATGGAGTAATATCCTTTATAAGGAGGTTTGTTGGACTCAGGTAGTAGACTTCTTACTTCCTCCCAAGTTGAATAAAGTCCAGCCTGTGGGCCTGTTAGAATAGCATAACACGAGTATTTCTTCCCCAAGGGTTTTTGTATAGTCGTTAAGAAGTAGTTGGAGAGTGCATTAATAATTGTAATTTTATGGTTAGGTACTCCAGGGGGAGTAGGGATATTCCAAACATTATCAATAAGACAAAGTTGGACTGGATCAAGTTAAGTACGAAGTTCATATTAAAAAATATCTTCTTGTCAGGAGTATTGTAGAAGTTCTTGATTACCAAACTTCATGGCTTGTTGACCATAAGTCTTCATTTTCCTTTGTCTATCCATCCTGTATACCAAAGATTAGTGAAGTAAATGAGATAAAGTATCGGCTAATGAATTATTAAGGTCTTTAATATGTTCCCAGGTAATACTAAGTCCTTTATTGATAATGGTATTCTGGAATTTAATCCATCTTTTAGCTCCTAAGCCTTTTCTAGTGTCTTTTGTTTACTGACTACTGTACTATTGTCTCACAATCTGTTCTTATGGTAATTTCCTTTTTACTGCATATAAAAAGCATAAAAGCATCTAGGCAATAAATAACAGCTAAAAGTTCATAATCTAATGAGGTTAAGTGTCCTTTTTCTTTATATTTTCCAGAAGCATAGCGGCAAAGGTTTTCAGAAGTTTTTGGATCATATTTCGAAAGTTTTCAAAATAAAGCTCCTCCCCATCCAGTTTCACATCCATCTGTTTCAATTACTAAGTAGTCTGAATCTAAGGGTAACGTTAATAAAGGTAAGTTCTGAACTAATTGTTTAATTTGTTGTACTAAGTTAATATCTTGTTGATTAAAATATCGTTGACCTGTTTGAGAAGTTTTGTTATATAAAGGACCACTGATTTTGCCAATATCTTTTAAGTATGGTCTAGCATAATTTAACAATCCTAAGAAAGAACGCAAGGTCTTAATGTCTTCCATTTTGTCTGGGTAAGCCAATATTTTTGTGGTTATATGGGCTTGTAAGGCTATTTTTCCTTGTCCTATGGTGCTTCTCAGAAAGTCAATATATGGTACTGCTATTTGCATTTTTTTTCTCGAAATGATTAAGCCATGTTTTTTAAAGAGAGTAAATATCATATGTAAATGAGCAAAATGTTCCTCTTTTGTTTTTTAGAAGACTAAAACATCGTCTATGTAAACACAAGTAAAAGTAGTAATACTACGAAAAACATCGTCCATTTTTCGTTGAAAGATTTGAGGAACGACTTTTAACCCAAAAGGCATTACTAACCATTCAAAATGACTTTCGGGACATGAAAAGGTTGTCCAAGAGATGGAGTCAAGATGCATCTTCACTTGCCAAAACCCAAATTTCATATCAAATTTAGAATACCATTTGGAGTTATGGATTTTATTTAATAATTGTTCCTTGTCTGGTATTTTATATCCATCTTCATGACAGTTATCATGTAATCTTTTATAATTGAAGACCATACGAGATTGTCCTCATTTTTGTTCTGCTCCTTTGTTTACAATAAAAGCTGGATTGCGATGTCTAGAGTCAGATCTTTGTATGACTTTTAGGGCTAGTAATTGGGTAATATCCATAGAGCATTCTTCTCTTTCCCAATTTGTATATTTAAGATCCTGGGCTTTAATAGTTAAGTCTGGATTGATGATGTTTAACTTGCAATAGACCTTATCTCTTTCCCAATATTTCATAGGGTTTTCACTAATAATTTCAAGTTTTTCTAAACGAGAGATAACATGATCTACAGATTCTTGAGTTCTGACTAGGGTACATAAATAAGTCGGGTTTATATAATCATTAGGGTAGAGTTCTATGTCTAAGTCTCTAAAATCATACTCAAACTCTTCGTCTCCTGGGCTTATCATGTCAAGTAGGTTTAGTTTCCCTGATGGTGCTTTTTGGGTCATTTATACTCCATATATGACCCAGTGCTTAGGCTAGACCATTAGGTAGTAGGAGTTTGTAAAAGGGGCATTTGGCATTCATAAGGAGTGATACTAAATTAACTCTATAGAGAATTATTTCTAATTAATGCTAATCAATATTATAGTGTAGGATTACGGGATCGTTGTTACAATTTACAATTGTAGTTATATAATTGTAGTAGCAGCAGCTATTAAATTGTAACTCTTACAATTGGATAGTAGCCTTGGGATCATAACTGTTATAGTTGTTACTATAATGAGTAATTTTCAAAAGTGGAATACCTAGAGATAGGATGGAACAGTTTTTATAATAAATAAATAAATAATTCTTTTAACAATTTCAGAAGGCTCTCTTATATTTTGCCCTAGCCTTGCCCTTTGAAATATTACGTTCAGATGTGAATTTAAATAAATTATTATAAATAAGGAAGGTTAATTAATTATGAGTTAATTATTCTAATCAATTATTAGATATAAAAGTCAATTAATTATTTGATAAGGAAGGTTAATTATTATAAATAATTAATTAATAGAGAATTTAAATAAATTAATTATTATTTTATTTACATTTTAAATTTTAAATTAAAGGTTAATTTATTTAACTAAATTACTTGCAATTAATTAGAAATTAATTAAATTTTTATTTAAGATATTAAAAGATTCGAATTGTTTTTTCCACATTTATTACAATATATCCTCACACAGTGCCGCTCTTTGTATTTGATTGGTTTATTGATGATAATCAATCCTTAAGGTACATTTTCTACCTAATATAGATTTTGTCTTGGGACTATGGACATCAAGTTATCACTTAAATATTCGTGATCTGATCCTCAACTATAATGTATTTGTAAGAATTTTTTCTCCAAATGAGATACGCAACTATGAAATATCGGACTTCTGGACCACCGATTACGAGTACTTCTCGATTTACCCTAAGGGTACATTTGGTTGGGGATTATCCTTGATAACCTTGGTTATCTATCCAAGGTTATCAATAAAAATCTTGTTTGGTTTAGATAATCAACGATTCTCAATTAATGATCGATGTCCGACATATCAGCAAAAGGGGCATGCAACCCTGAATTGGAAAACCTTAGTAAAGTAAGGTTTTTCTTGATTCTGGGGTTATGAAACTTATCATTTCAAAATTATCTTTCAATATTTACCTTAGCAAAAGAGGTATTATTTGTGGCCGACCACCGGTAACAACGACGGGCGACCACCGCCGGCGACCAGCGCCGAGACCGGCGACCAGCAACGAAGGTCGATGGCCATTATTCGCGGCCGATGACCGGCAACGACGGTCGGCGAGCACCACCGGCGGCCGACCATTATTCACGGCCGACGACCGACAACGACGGTCGGCGACCACCGCCGACGGCCGGCGACCGAGAGTATGAATATGTATATAATATCATCTTACTTTTTTATTTAAAATTTATAAGCATATAATATCATCTTACTTCAAGTTTTGTTTCATTTCCCTTTATCTTGATTATGTTATTACTTGATAATCACATAATTAAGATTATATTTGATAACTTGAACCAAACGCATCCTAATAGTTTTGTGGAGTTGAATGGATCACCCTAAGTTTAATGTTATCTGATTTAACAATTTTTTTCTTACATAATGTAGATTTCAAAATTAATACCAATAAGGACATTAAAAATGAACTTTAAATTGAATGTTTTAAACGTGGGCATTACCTAATTTAAAATTTTCAAATTCATCCTAGTGAAGAAGATGAAAAACTATAAGATAATTAAAGCCCTACATTTTCTAAATAATTATAAAATCTCGATCGTCAAGACTTCTTGTCCTATTCATGGGTTCGTAGACAAAGTCATCCTCCTAATTTGAGAGAAAAGAATGCTCAACCACATCTAATCTTGTATGGTCATCTAAAGAAAGAAAACACACTGATATATAAGGAAGAGGAAAGGCCTATGCTTTCATCATTCGCTCAGTTTATATCATTCATTGTGTTCTTAACCATTTTATTCGGCATGGCAAATCGCTTCCATGCAATCATTTTCATTTCCCTCCTCTTCGCTTTCCTTAGTTCCGTCGACATTGTTGTTTCTTCTCCCGCCATTGTGATAGAAGGACGTGTTTATTGTGATACTTGCCGTGCCGGTTTTGAAACCACTGCAACTACATACATGGAAGGTGTGTAGAAATGTATTTACATAAAAGATTTATGTAAAATTTAACAATGTTTCTTATTAGATAATAAGAAATATACTTTTTGTATAGGCGCAAAGGTCAAGTTAGTGTGCACAAATTTCACTACTGGCGAAATCGTTTTCACAAGTGAGGCGACAACCGACAGCTCTGGAACCTACAAGCTTAGTGTGGAGCATGATCATCAAGAAGAATCTTGTGGGATCCAACTAGCGAAGAGCTCTCAAAGTGATTGTTCCGAGATTAATGACGATAGAAATCGCGCTCCCGTAGTGATCACCCACAATGTTGGAATTGCTAGCAATGTTCGTCATGCGAATTCTCTTGGATTCCTGAAGGACGAGCCACTTTCCAACTGCGGTCAGATACTTATGCAATATGCTTTAGGAACCGAAGAGTAAACGCGCGGCATTACTAACTATATTTCTAATAATTTCTCATGATGTCTACAAGTTGTTTCGTGTGCTATGTGTTAATAAAACATGATTGTTAATTTTTTTTTATCAATTATATACTGATCCGTGAGATAATTAATTAAAACCTTTCATATTTTGTATTCCAAAAGCATTATTATCCATGTTCCATCTCTTTTAGATTTTATGAAGTATAATAATAAAGCACATGAGACCAACTTAATATGCAAATCGTGATTGTAATTTAAAATAATGTAATTAAACAATATTAAATTTTCAATCTGCTCCACCTTTAAGAATTTAAAAAGGAAAATAAAAATATTTTTTTAGCAAAATATATAAGAATGGTATATAGACCCGACCACGGTTCGGAACCGCCGGTTCGACGGTTCGTAGGAGGTCGACCCTTAACCTTAACCGCCCAAGCCGGTTACGGTTCATAGTTCGGAACCACCGGTTCACGGTTCGGTTCACGATTCGCCACGATTCAAGATTATTATATTAAAAAAATTAAAAATTAAATTAAAAAAAATAAATTTTATTAAAAAAAGGCTTGCACTTATATAAGTTGCCTACGTATCCCCTTCGGGTGTAAGGGAATCAAAGCTCACGTAATTCTTTTACATTTTTACCCTTTTACATTTTTTACATTTTTACCCTTTCTCATTCACTTCCATTTCCTCCCGTTCCTGTTGTATTTGTTCCTTCGGTATCAAATTCTTCGACTTCGTCTTCTGAAAGTTGCATTCCTTGGATTCGCTTCTCGGCTCTGGTCCAATCATCAAGTAATGCTTGAGCTTCTAATGAGTCGGGAGACATAGTTGATCGTCGTTCATTTAATATGTTGCCGCCGGCACTGAACGTCTGCTCCATAGCAACAATTGACTCTGGAGAAGTTAAAATTTCTTTTGCGATCACGGAAAGAACGGGAAAACTTTGACCCTTCTGTGACCACCAATTCAAGATATCGAAGTCTTCGCTATCTGCTTCATTAAAATCAAAAGAAGTCGTAAAATAATTCTCAAGTTCCTGTGTGAAACTTGAGGATCCTCGTAGACGTTTCGTCCGTTCTTTTAATAAAAGTTGTACTTTTGTAAGTTTTAAATTAGTAGTAGTAGGTTGTTGTGTTTCAGAAATATTAGTTTGTATTCCATATTTAACATAATATTGATTATAAAAATCATATAAATAATTTCTAATATTATATATAATATTAGCGAGATCCGGAGAGGAAGAATCTTTAATAGGAATTAAAGCGTCATAATATAAAGTTAACATTTCTTGTAAAACTTCTAATTTAAAACTAGGATCTAAAGCAAATGCAATTAAATAAATTTCAGGAATAAAATAAAAATATTTTTCACATTTAATTTTCATAGCTAATATACATAAAGTTAAAGCATCATTATTTACATGTTCATTTAATATTAATACTATACTACAAAAATTTACTAAAATTAAATGAGCAGTGGGATAATAAACACCGAAAAGTTGTTCAGTTGCATTGTTAAAAACTTTTAAAATTTCACAAATATTACTACAAATATTCCATTGTTGTGAAAATAAATATATATTAGTATTACTATTTTGTGCAAAAAAAATAAACATAATAAATCTTTATATTGAAAAGAATCTTGTAATAATTGATATGTTGAATTCCAACGCGTTGGAACATCACGTGGAAATTTTTTAGGTTGCATTCCATTAGCTTTACAAAATCTACCTCATTGTTTCATCATAGATGGATGAGACCATAAGTATAAAATTGCGATTCTAATTGGTTGAATATAATTTTGTAAAAGTTTTAATCCATCTTGAACACATAAATTTAAAACATGGCATATACAATGAATATGAAAAAATAAACCACCAATAACAGGTTGACAAATAAATTTTAGATCATCTATAGAAGCGGTATTAGAACTAGCATTGTCTAATGATATTGAAAATATTTGATAAGTCAATCCATATTCTTCTAAAATTAAGTGTAATAATTGTGCAATGTTATGAGCAGTATGTGATTCATCAAAAACTCTATAAGCTAACAATCTTTTTTGGAGGATCCAAGAGTTATCAATCCAATGGCATGTTACACCCATATAAGAATGAGTTTGCCAATGATCACTCCAAATATCAGAACATAAAGAAACTTTATTATTTAACTTACTAAATTCTTCAATTAAATTCTTTTTTCCTTGTTTTACTAATCTTTTAATTGTACGAGTAAGTGTAGTCCTAGGTACACGTTTAGCAGCAGGATTAAGAGATTCTTTACAAAAATCTTCAAATGTGCATTTAGATCCAAAACTAAAAGAAAAATATTTTACGGAAACAAATTTAGCTAATGATTCTCTTAATTTATTATATGAATATAAAAATAACCAGAATCAGTACTACTACCACTAGAAAATCTAGATAATTGTGTTTGAGAGCGGTCAAGCCCATATTCCGTCTGGTGCTTCATTTCTACATGTCGTTTCAACGACTCATAGCCGCCGCCGGCTTGGAATTTGTAGAAAGCATTGCAATGCTTGCATTTTGTACGCATTTCTCCCAACGGAAGTATGACATTCTCAAAATATTTAGTGAAAATAGACGATTTTAAAGGAGGATTTTCCCGAACCTTAGAAGTAATCGCATCGGTACTTCCTTGCGTTTCGGGGATCGGAGGGCGTTGGGGCTGAGCCTCGCTCTCATCATCGGTGGATTGAATTTGAAGGTTGGGATCCTCGTACGCTATTTCTTTCCCCTTCCGAAATCGAGATGATGAAGCTCCGTGACCTCCTTCCATTATCGTCGAAAAATGAAGAATGCGGAGAGAAGTTGAGATTTGAGATTTGAGAATGAGAGATTGAGAAAAAAGAAGTTGTGTTGTATGTGAAAATGATGAAATGAGCTTCCTATTTCTAGAGTTTGGATCATAATGGTCACTAAATCATAGCCATTGATCAAAAAACGGTCAAATGATCTCATCCGTCGAAAAAAGAAAAAAAAACCTTCTAACGACACTCAACCGGCAGTTCAGTGTCATCCGCGGGTTCAGGTGAACCGGCGGTTAACCGCCTGTTCGCGATTTTTGGCTGCGCGAATCGGGTCAATGGGCCACCCAGCCCGTTGACCCGGGCCAATTCCGGGCTGGACCCGGCCCAATTCCGGGCTGGACCCGGCCCAAATATATATCTATTAATATTTATAAAACACCGTTTTGTATGCAGATGTGACATTCACAGGGAGCTTAAGATTCCCGCCTAAATCGAATATAAATTTTTTAAATAAAAAAATTTATAATTAAAAATACAAATTCAAAAGAAAATATATAATTACAAATCTTAAAAAGAAAAATTTAGATTTTAATCCAAAATTAAAATTTTAAAAAATAATTTATCAAATTCAAAAAGATAATTTCAAATTTTAATTTGAAATTATATTTTAAAATATCCAAAATTAAAATTTTAAATAAGTTATAATGATTACAGTAAAGTACATAAAAAAAATAAATTTAATTTAATTTTAATGAAATATAAACTTTTAGCTTCCCTTGAGTTGATATAAGAAAAATGATAGTCCAAAATCTGATGTTACCAAGGCGAATTACACACAGAGCAATTATAAAAATGGACAAAGAACAGTAAAGCAACTCATAACTTTCTCGGCCTTTTGGCTAAGATCAAGTGTAGTATCTAGTCTTATCAGTTTAATATCTGATATATATGTCATTGGTCCACTTTGATATTAAATTAATTTTTATATAGGGGATGGCTCATCACAGTAGCTTGTTACTAGGGTTTTTATGTGTCACATGTGTGTTACACTATAGCACAGGCCTGACACACCCCTATCAAAGCAAAGTAAACTTTGGATCGCATCCACATCCACTACCTTTATAAAACTTATGATCATCATTAATAACTTATATTATAAAAAATAATACTATATCTTATATTGACATGAATCCATGATGAAATAAAATTATTTTTCATTTTAATTTTTTATTTAATAATAAAAATTAGCATATATATATTATCACTAAATATGTTATTTGAATTGTGTAAGATTTTCGTGTATCGCATAAGTATTATTCTAGTATAGTATTATATTAGTATATTTATAAAAGACAGTAAATGCACACGAAGAATTGGACATATTCATTATTATTCTTTAAGAAGCAAAAGACAAAGAAATCAGTGTTGGAGGATTTTTCCGAGATTTTATACTAAATTGAAATTACAAAACAATTTCAACTTATCTCTGTTGAGTGGCCGAGTTGAAAACCGAAGCTGCCGAGTGAGTTCCGAGTGGCCGAGTGAGGTCCGAGTGGAATCTCCCGACCCGAGCAGGTTTTCCCGAGTGGCCGAGTGAGATCCGAGTGAAATCTCCCGAGCGGCCGAGTGAGCTCCCGAATGAAGTTTCCCGAGCGGCCGAGTGAGCTCCCGAATGAAGTTTCCCGAGCGGCCGAGTGAGCTCCCGAATGACCGAGAGAGGTTTCCGAGTGGAGTTTCCCGACCGGGATCTCCCGAACAGCAGTAGGACGTCTCCCGACCGGGGAGTTGCTGAGGCCTGCGCAGCGCAGTTTCCTTGAAACAGATTCGTCCTCCTCCGGCGGTGCTTCGAGGCTCAGATGGACTTCCGTCTCTCAGGATACAACAGCAGACCACGGGCACAACGGAGCACTCGTTGCTCGTGGCGAACTGAGGAGATACCCGACTGCTATCAGCGGGGTCGGGAGCGAGGTGGAGTGGAGAAGAATTTCGCACTGCGTCTCTGCCTGTGCTCTCGGTCACGGCCTCCTTTTATAGGCACAGACCTCGCAGTATTAAATGACGAATTAATCGTCATTTAATGGCATTTACCCGTCTGGGGGTTACTGATCTCGCATTAAACAAAATTAATGCATCAGTTACATTCGAGCAAAAATCAAATTGGCAAAACAAATTTTGCCCCGACCGGTCCGACATTCGACGTGCGCGGGTCGTGCATGCACACGAGTTCACTTGGTTCAGTACAAATCCGGGCCCTGGATTTGCACCCCCCTGCGCACTCACGCGTGAGAGAGAGCCTCTCCCCTAGCATTTGTTCACAACTACCATGCTTGTGATACAATATAAACTAAATATTTTGCCTTAAACTCCCAATGTGGGACTAAAGCCACCCCCTCTCAAGGGGGCTCTTTTATTCTCCTCCTCACTTTCTACTCAAGAGAAAGTAACAATGTGGGACTAAAAGTCCCTCCACCTCTTTTCCATTCACATCATATATCCTAAGATATATAACAATCATCAAGGTGGGAAAGGAGCCATTAATTGAACCATTCTTTAAAAAGCAAAAGACAAAGAAATCATCAAGTAGGGAAGGAGCCATTAATTGAACCCAAGGCATGATTAGGATGAGCTTGCGGAGCCAGCTCCGACTGAAGTAGTTGGACGACTCATTTATTCTGAAGATATAGCTGGATTATTATTGGGCATACATACATAATGAAATCTGCAGCATAATTAAGAACTCCAAATTGCTTCCAGTTTAAACCTGCAAAATATGCACAAAATTAATCCATTTACACAAGAATCAACAGAAAGAGCAGTCTAGATGTTTTCCGTCAGGTTATGTTAGAAGCAAAAGTGCAGCTGATATGTCATCCATGCATGGACGCAACAGGCAACTTAGACAGCAACTCTTCTTTAGTCCGTTAGAAATCACCAGGGGAAGCAAGTTCAAGCATGATGGATCATAAAAGATCTACCAAGTTATAATAAATCGTGAAGGAAATCGTTGACAGACAAAAGGAAATCAGTCAGTGGAAAAAATCAGAAAAGATAGGAACATGGAAAAGTGGAATGTTCTGTTCCTAATGCATAATATCAGAAAGGATTCGGCATCTGTATGTGCCATTTAGGGCTTTTCTTGTTTTTACTGCTCTGCTTAATCTACTCAAAACGATGTGTGGTGGTGGTGGTGGTGGTGTAGTGGCGGCGGTGCTTTGTTCCTTAAATCTAATCTACTGAAAACACCTAAATCTGATCTAAGTACCCAATTGATCGGTTGAAGATCAAGCACGAGGGGAAGCAAAACGAAGAGAGAAACCCAAACGGACCTCAGTAGCAGCAAACAGTTCCTCAGATAGGACTCGGGAGGTCGGCGTTGCGGCCGTAGGAGGCCTTATGCATCCCCTTATTCCGGCATTTGGGGACATCCTCGAACACGTTCCACGGGAGCTTCTCGGAGAGGAAGCTCGAGGTGATCTCGATGGACTTCGACTCGTCGACGGCCATGATGTCGGTGATGGAAAACCAGGCGAAGAACTTCTTGACCTGGATGCCTTGGATCCCGGAGAGGGTGCCGTACGAGATATGGCCGGTGATGATCTCTGCGTAGAAGACGAGGTCGGTGAACTGGACATAGCATGGGTGCTTGAGCCGGACCTCGAAGGAACCGTCGTCGGCGAGGGAGTATTTCTCGGCCGAATGGGGAAGAAGGCCCTTGGGGAGGCCGAACTTCTCGAGGAGATCGTGAACTTCCGAGGCCGCAGAGGGCGAGGAGATGAAGAGGAAGAGGAAGGTGGCGACGGAGAGGAAGCGGAGGGCGATCGCCATGGTCTTCGCCTCAGGACCACCGTTAACAGATCGAATCTCGACTCTGTGCGGTTATATACACATTGATTGAAGAAGACAAGCAGCAGATCATGGATGTCGTTTTCTTTAACAAATTTTTTTCCCCAAAATATCCCTAATTTTACTGTGATAAATAGTATGTTTAAAAAATATTATAACTTTATTTATTTTCTTAAATTCAACTAGAAATTTTAAGATGGTCGAAATATCTCGTATTCAAGGATGATAATTTTTTTCACTGATTCAGGATCCTACGAAGAAATCTGAAATGAAGATGAATTCAAGGAGTATTTTCAAATATAAATTCGGATTCCAAATTTTTTCAAATTTCTACATTTGAATAAGAACGAGTATGGAGATACTATTCCGATCTCCGAATCCACTTCGATGTGACACATGGTGGAATATAAAAGTTAGTTGAGTTGCGTTAATTGCGTTTGGAATTAGAGAGTGAAATGAAAACCACAATTGTAATTTTATCCTTATTTATTTTTAATTTGATGATTTTAAGAGAATATAAAAGTTGATGTATGTCATAAAAAATAAGATCCCCCATGTGACAAGTTGATATAATATAACTAAAATAAATTAAATTCAATAAAATTTGATATGATTTAGTAAACGAAAGTAGATCGAAGATAGCCAAAGTTTGACTTTCTTTAGTTCAATTAACGTATAGTTGTTTCTTTCTTTAAAGATCGTGATAGGACATATTTACTGTGACAAGATAGAATTGTATTTACATAAAAGATTTATCTAATATTTCTTATTAATATTAAGAAATAATTTTTTAGAGGTGCATTTGTGAAGTTAATTAGTGTGCACAAATTATATTAATGATGAATTCATTTTTAGTGTAGTGAGGCAACAAAAGATAATTAGGTTGCATAAGACGATTCGCTCGTTTTCAGTGCCCCGTCAATTCATTCCAGGGTCAATACGGGGGAGATAAATCACGAGAGCTACTAGCTCGGATATTGTGGCTAACTCGTGGAGAGACCGGACACACTAGCTTTGTTAGATTTTAATCTTAAGATCTCATGATGATAATACTCATATATTAACCATCAATCTATCCTGTAAAGACTTAACTAGAGACAACTCGGGAACCTACACAGTGAGTGTGAAGTAGATGATTGATGACTAATAAGAATTTGTGAAATTTAACTGTTGAAGAACTTTTAAAATAATTATTTCGAGATTAATGAGGGTAGAAATTGTGCTCTTGTAGTAGTTATCCATAATATTGGAATTACTTATAACAATGTTGGAAATTTAAATTCTTGAAGGATAGTCACTTTCTAATTGTAGTCAAATACTTATCAAATATTGTTTTAGGAATTGAAGATTAAGCATGCTAAGTTATTATATGTATAATGACTTCTTTACGTAACTTAACATGTTTCACATGTTCTACAATTTGTTTCGTGTATTGTGTTAATCCAATATGATGTTTTTTTCAATTTCAAATATGACTATTGTCTATCTCCCTTTCATGTTTTTAACATCATATAAACTTAATATCTTCGTGAAAGAATTCATATAAAATATAAATAATCAATTATTTATAGGATCCAATTCAAAATAACGGTTCTAACAACAAATCTACCATATAGTTAGCCCTGGGATCTCTATGAATATAATGGTCTATATATTTAGTTGTTATCATGTGCTTTATTATTATTTGTAATCCGAATTTCATCCATCCCAAGATCATAAATAATAAATGCCGAATGTTTACATCTTATCTGAATCACTCCATGGAAATATTAGATACCCATGATATTAAAAATATATAAAAAGAAAGGGAGATGCAACATAGTCACGTTTGAAGCTTGATTTGATTATATATTATTGTTAATTATTTTATAATAATGATGATGGAAAAGAAAATGATTTGTATGTTTTAGTGTTCTGTTAATTCGTAATAAGATTAATATGAAAAAAAATAAATCAGAAGATTATTAATTTGAATAGTAACTAACCTATTAAAAAAAGGACATATACTTAATTTCATGAAGATTTACTTTCAAATTTCATAATGTAAATTCCTCGTGCTAATAATGATCTACATAATAGCATGTGCTTTATTATTTTTCTTAAAATCGATCTTCATCAATCTCAAGATCAAGATCCTAAATAAATAAATGATTGTTTACATCTCGTATGAATCCCATCGTGAAAATATTTAGAGCAATGATATGTAGTGAATATTTATAGTATAAAATTTGACGTGAAAAATTTATATTTTTTATATATACATTCGATTGTCATCTGGACACCGACGATGACTTTCGATCATCATCCCGAACTAAACTATATCTTGGGACATAGTAAACCTGTCAGGATCAAAGATTTCATGCTACAAATTCTCATTTCTTATAATTTTTCAAATATTAAGTACATATATTATTAAAAGAAACATTAGATGGAAAATAGTCATATTTAAATTGATATTTAAAAAATCATATCGGATTAATACAATTGATGTATTTGGGGATAACTAGTATCCTCATCACCACCGTGTGGATAGGAATACCCTCCTCGGGCACTCGCCTGATCTGGTTCTAACTCAACGCTCCTGTACAAGAACTTTCTTGCCGATAACTAACATCCTTGTCGAGCTGATTCTCTGTGAGATAATGGGCCGTTCGATTTAGACATCACAGATTTTCAACTTTGAGACATCAGAAACAGGAAATATGGAGGTTTTGTTAAGGTATGACAACAATGAGCAACTAAATGAGTGGCTCATTCCTTTGATAATTAATTAACTAAAAGAAAACATTGGATCGGATCTGGATTTGCAAGCAACATTGAATGGAAAGAAGTGGTGGACAGGTAGAACAATGCTTCCGGATGCAAAGTCCTCGTAGTGGAGACCGGATACTCTATCCCATAGAGGATCCCTATCTCTCTGTCCTACTCGTCGACGATCGCCAATGAATCGTCCGATCATCGATCGGACATTACCAGCGGCCTCCGGCCGCCGCCCCGAATAAACTATACCCTGAGGAGTACGGTCAACCCGTCGGGTATCGTCGTAATTGCGATCTCGCCGTCGAATCAGACGACAATGTAATATGGCGATTTCGAGTGATTCACCGTTATCCTAACATATCGTTTGATTCGGAATGACGATAAAAAATTATCAATAGTATCTAATCGTCAATCGGACGGCTCGTCGTTCATCGCCGATGAGTGTGGGACAAGGATCCCCTGGGACAGAGGATCCTGCTGCTAATGAGGTCAAATCCTCTGTCCCACAGAGGATCTCTATTCCTATGTCACACTCATCGACGATGGTCGACGAGTCATCCGATCGTCGATCGGACATAACCGGCGGCCTCCGGTCGCCGCCCCGAACAAAACTATACACTGAGGGGTACGGTGAACTTGTCGGGTTTCGTTGCAATTGCGATCTCACCGTATTCTCTGCCGAATCTGACGAGATTGTAATACGGCGATTTCAAGTGATTTATCGTTATCCCAGAATATCGTTTGATTCGGAACGACGATCAAAAATTATCAATAATGTATAATCGTCGATCGGACGACTCGCCGGCCATCACCGACGAGTGTGGTACAGGCGGGATATATCCTCTGGGACAGAGGATCGCGTCTACTCATGAGATCGGATCCTCTGTCCCATAGAGGATCCCTGTCCCGCTGTCCCACTCGTCAACGATGGTCGACAAGTTATCCGATCGTCGATCGGACATTACCGGTGGACTCCGGCCGCCGCCACGAACAAAACTATACCTTGAGGGGTACGGTGAACCCGTCGGGTATCATCGCAATTGCCATCTCGTCGTATTCACCGTCGAATCCGACGAGATTGTAATACGGCGATTTTGACTGATTTATCGTTATCCCAGAATGTCGTTTGATTCGGAACGACGATAAAAAATTATCAATAGTGTCTGATCGTCGATCGGACAACTCGCCGGCAATCGGCGGTGAGTGTGGGACAGGGGGGAGAGGGAACCTCTGGGATAGAGGATATATCCCGTCTGCTCATGAGGACGAATCCTCTGTCCCACAAAGGATCCCTGTCCCTTAGCCCCACTCATCGACGATGGCCGACGAGTCGTCCGAGTGTCTGATCGAACATTACCGGCGGTCGGACGACTCGTTGGCCATCGTGGACTAGTGGGACAGAGGGACAGGGATCCTCTGTGGGACAGAGGATCCGACCTCATGAGCAGATGGGATCCTCTGTCTCAGAGGATCCCTGTCCCGCCTGTCCCACACTTGCCGGTGATGGACGGCGAGTCGTTCGATCGACGATTAGACACTATTGATAATTTTTTATCGTCGTTTCGAATCAAACAGTATCCTGGGATAACGGTGAATCAGTCGAAATCGTCATATTGCAATCTCATCGGATTCGACGGTGGATACTACGAGATCGTAATTGCGACGATACCCGACTAGTTCACCGTACCCCTCAGGGTATAGTTTTGTTCGGGGCGGTTGCCGGAGG